>JAQGAK010000371.1:0-87619 GCA_034696945.1 Lipothrix lubbocki
CCCACCTTGGTCACCACAAGGCCAAATGCTCTTTTACATTTTTACTAATTGACACAATGACAACAGCCACTCGGGGCGACACCCCTTAAAACCATAAACACGCCATACGTGCGCGTACATACCTAACACTGTAGAAGTTCTCATTTATTCCTGCGAAATCATGGTTGCTCTAGCAAAGTGAATAAGTTAAGCAGCCCAGTAACGCCGTAAGTACAGACTTTAATTTGTATTTCATCTCCACAAAAGCGACTATCGGGGTAATCAAGAAAGTCAATACGTCTTCACCCAAACACATTCCGATTCTAGTTCACATCATCACATATTTTATGTATCAGTGATATGTATCTATAGTTTTTCGAAATTTCCTTTCTCGTCACTATTACAAGTCAAACGACTGAATCCCCAAAATTGATAAATGCTGTAAATATTTCAAGTTTCAGAAGAAATATTTAAAAACCCATTTTGAATGAAGGGGTTGATGACTACCGAATGTGGGGTGCGGAACAGTTTATGACATTTGAATTACCTAATAGTTTTGAAGGTTTTTGGGGTATTATGGCACACTGTTACTCAAGTTTCAGATCCTATTGTAAATATACCTATTCACATTTTTGTTATGTATATGAATGTTGTTGAAACAATGAAATATATTACGAGTTCTGTTCACTTTGACGCAATTCATGCTGTCTTTTTATAAGATTCTTAAAATTTAAATCGAAATTTGTACTTATGTCCAAGTAACAGACCTGCAAAATGCTCTTACGACAAGGGCCATTCAGAAATATAGAATGTAAACTTTTGAAATTTATACATTGCGTAAACATCAACAGGTGGGTTCTCATTCAAAGGAAAGTTATAGACAATTATTTATTATATTTGTATGTTCATTGTTTTTTACAATGTCGCTGCCGATATTTACAGGGTTTTTTTTAACTTTATAATTTTTATTCACGAAGAACAACAACAAGAACATATGCGGTTGCGCCTATAAAATCTAACAACACCGAATAATAGTAATAAATACACAAGTTTTGAATCGCTCAATATTCACAGCAGATGTGAGAGAGTACCACAGGTAATATCTTAAGTAAACAAAGGTTGCTACATCTTACCTATAGCCACATAAATTAAGTCACTACATCTATTTAATCGTATATCCTGTAAAAATAATGTTAGTACGTGATACATGCATGTACTTGTTGTTGCATTTAGATCACAATAAGAATATCTACGAAATGCCTATTAACTTCAACTCAATCGTAGCATAGCTAAGCAGAAACATTTCCTGATGTTCCACTCTGTTTAGCCTTTTCTTTCTTGGCAAATCTAGCTGCTTCTTGATCCCAGTGTCTACTCTCTAAGGTATGTAACATTGATGATACCTCGTCGGTAGGTTTAGTGAGAGGTAAGTTCATTTGTGGAAGATCTTGTAAATTGGCTAAGAAAGATGTGAAGGGAATGGATTCTAAAGAGAGAAACGCTTCTCCTAGAAAATCATTTCTCCCAAGAAAATCATGATCCTTGACAGAAAAGTGCAGGATTCCGCCCAAGGACATCTCTTCTGATGTTAGAGGACTATAATGTACAAAAATAAAAATATTGCATAAATAAGAATAATTACAAAGAATTAAAAACATCAATAACATTCTTCGTTGTTTACGATAAGGACATAATATACAAGTTTCTTACATAGAGAATATTTCATCAAATAGAGGAAACAAAGTCTTCTTCTTCACTTTTGTTTTCTTTGCAACGATGGTATACTGTTCATGAGGAAAGATCTGGAGTTTCACGAAAGGATCACAAGACCCTGCAACATGGACAATTCAATGTATTTAGAGATACTGCCTACTGTCGTGCATTTAAAAATTTTTTAAGTGTCTGCAATTAGTTACCGTTGCTGTCATGTGGCTTCAGATTACGGCAGTTTAGGATCTCCACTCTGAGAAGTTTCTGGTCTTCACAGTAAGTTCCGCGAACAGTGAGTAAGCCATTTTGTGCGTCCCTAACCTTGATTTTGCTCTGCAGTCGTAACCTCTCTTGTGCATATTTCAAAATTAGATCACCAGTAGATGCACCATGAAGCCTAATTAAGTCTTGAACCTCTCGAACGTCAGCGTTATGTGCTGAATCAACCTCACTAATACCATCGGGATAAAAAAAGTTAAATAATATCTGTAGCATGTTATGGATCCGTTGAAAAAATGAAGGTGGACGACGTTTCTGCAAAATCAAAAATATGCTATATTAGTATGCGCCAACAGAAGCATAAAAAATAAATTGAATCATGAATCGGGGTATTATTTGATTACATCAACGTTAGTTCTAATAAGTTCCTTCAAAGCCCTGGAAGCGTTTTCCCATATTATATAGAATACTTTGTCAAATCCATCAGGCCTTAATTTCTCCTTGAGTTTTATTAGATTGTTGTCCAAATATTTACATAATTTGGCAATGCCCTCCTCTTCGTTTTCATATTCCACGCCTTCAACTAGTAAACGGTAGATAACTGGTTCCATCTGAAAAATTACAGTTAAGGTTTTGGATTTGTTTACAATTATTGCTGCCTAGATTTGAAAATTAAAAGTATTTCTAACCTGTCGTCCTACATCTCCTAAGATGTCATAGATTTTGTTCACGACATTTTCCTTAGCATTATCCAACACAACTTTTAGAGATTTTCTACAATGTGCAGCTTGTTCTGGTCCCTTGAGAATCGCCAGCTGGCTTAAAATCTTTTCAGTTTCTAATCGCTGACTGATGGGGTCCATTTCTTGGGAAACGTGTTCAATGTTATTGATAGCGTAGCAAAGCTGTTTAAAAATGTTTTATCCGTCACATTAATCCGTATCTATATACAATTGAATAAATTGACTTCCTATAAAATTCGAAATTACCTCATCAGATATCTGGTACGTTTCTCCCTGTCTCCTTTCAAGTTCACAAACACGACGACTCATACTCTCAGCGTAGGAAATCACGCATCTGCATAAATCCTGCAAGTAATAAAATTCCATTTGAGCATTTAGCTCAGACAACGTATAGACAATTATCTGTACTCAACTGTACTGTGTTATAAAGCAAACACCATAGCGGTATCAGTGAAATGAAGTTTCTTTCTCTCTTGAGAAGGCTTGAGAAAAAATGAATGCACTTTGATAACGAAACTTACATCATGAATTTTAAAAACAAAGGCGTATGATTCATCCACCTCTGGCCATGATAGCTGATTCCAGAATATTTGAATCTGTAAATTCGTAGTTCATTCATTAAAGTAATGTAACAAAATGTTAATCCAATATTGTAACACTGTTATTTATTACAACTCATGTTTTCATAAAGATCGAAGGTTATTCAATACCTGATGAAAGATCAGAGTAATGTCCACTGCCGATGAAGTAATCTCACTGTCATCACCAATATCACTTACAGGGCGCAATTTATCTATTTTTACTGCTTTCTCAATCCGCTGCATGGCTTTGTACCACGCTATATCCAACCAATGTGCAACACTTGAGTGAAACCAACTGTGGAAGGAACCTTCAATGCTTAGATCAGTTTTAGATTTCAAGTGCACGGATAGACTGCAACAAATGAACGTATTTACAAATTATTATTGGCAATTGCATCATTCGGCAAAAAGGAAATAAAAACAAAGTGTCAAATGGGATGTTGAATAACTATACACTTATCATCAAATAAGTGTCATAAATCAAAACTCTATAACCCCGCTAAATATAATTGTGACATTGGGGAAATATTTAAAGCATATTATTAGCCACTTACTCAGCAAACTGCTTCACTGCCAAATATAATTCAAAAAGACTGGTTCCGATGGAAAGATCAGTGTCGGGGAAAACTCCGTTATCCGATTTGACTTCCAAAGGCTTGAGGTTCTCACAGATCTTTGTTACCAAGGGTTTTACCAATTCTCCATACTAAAGTAATTACATTTAGCGCATCGTTAAAATGACATAAATAGCCTTATGTTCTCTCTAATACGTCCCTTGACAAATACATAAAATTGTAAATACCTTCTCATCATACACTCGGTAAGTAGTTTCAAAGTAATCGATCCCAAGCAATCTGTAAATTTGGAATTTAGAGTCATGTAATAATGTTGACAGAAACATAAAAATAATTTTTCATTAGCCAAGGCCAAATCTTCATGTATTGTATACATATGTACACCGTCAATTTCATGTCTGTACATTGATCGTCTTGCGTCACTGATTTCACTGTGCATGTAGGTACACATAAACTCAACGAAAGAGGAGTTGATTTACACTGCATATAGGTATGTTTGTATGTATGTATTTATTCATATTTTAAAACAAAAGTTATCCGCAATATCAATATCTTTAAAAGGGGAACGGATATTATAGCGAAATAAACTAATTATTTTAAAGAATGCTTGGCAATTGTAATCACGGAAAAATATATTTGTCAGAAAAACATGCGTCAGTGCTCGCAAACTGCTAATTACAGGGAGTACAATATATTTGAGCATGACTGATTAAGTCTTGTGCCAAGCTGTAGTGCAATTAATTTACTGAGTACTGTTGGGGTTTTTTTGGTACGGTTGACTATCTGCGTAAGAACAATACTATCATTAAATCCGGAAGTAAATTTTTTTAATGGTTAAGGTAAACAGTCTTGCGGAAAGGAATACTGCTGGCAATGTCGGAATGCCAATGTCATGTTGTAATACTTTGCCTTAACTAATGGTATTGTTGACAGGTGAGAACTAATGCAACTAGGAACTCCAAACCGGATATTCCGTAAATACAATGAAAAGCGTGTCATTACTATAAATGTAAACTGAAAACTTACTCTTTGAAAACGTTGTCCAGCAAGTCAAGGCCTTTCCTCAAATCTGCTATGAGAAGTTGTCCTATTTTAATCATCGTTTCCACTTCGCTCTCATTTTCCCCCGAATCACTCTTGACGACGCTGTTATACCTGATAAACAATATAAGTATGTACCTATTAGCATAGAACTTTGTTTGTATTTGGTTTGTTATTAATTTATTTAGTTCATATTATTGTATATATATAATTGAAACATACAAGTCGTCAGCTCCTCTTGAGATCGCATTTTCTGTCTTTTCGATAATCATTTCCGCCGTAATTTTACCTTCCAAGTCTTTTTTAGACTTTGGAGCTCCTGCTAGATGATCCTTAAGTAGTCCTAGGGTTCTGAAATTAATACACTATAAGTAACAACAGATACATATTATTTTATATCTACAGAGAATCTGTTATTATTAGTACCTTAACATGTGGTAAGCTTGGGTAGTGGACGAAGAGTTACTTAAAAAACACTGGTGAATGTTTCGAACAAATGATGAAAAATTGTCAACAAGCTTCTCGCTTGCAAACCAAAATTTCCGCATCTAGAATAAAAAGTAAACACGTCGTCAAGTGATGCGGATTCAAATTAGAAGATTTTAATTTTATAGAATACCATCTCTAACCTCGTCATCACTGATTGCTTCTCTTTTGTGGTGGTCAAGAATAGCACTGAAAATGGGCGGAAAGAGTTTCGCATTCAATGGATGTTCACACTGAACACGCGTATACACGAGCCATTTGGCCATATCAACATCATGGGGTAATAAGCCTCCTTGCCACCGTAATTGATTGAGGATGTACTCGGAATGCTTAGAAAACTGACCGTCCCAAGCATGAGTTTGGATATTTTCCTCATCTAGTTCATGTACCAGGAGTAAGTGCAGAACATGTCTGTATTCTTGAGCTGCAACCTTTTTATCCTTCTCGGCGCCCATTACCATTCGGAGGTGAATCTCTCCCTTCTTCTTGTTTCCGTTCCCATTTTTGCTTTCCAGATTAAACCATTTGTCAAAGCCATCGGCAGGAATGTTCTACCAAATTGTAACAACTACATTAGTACTTGGAAATCTCAAAGAGTAGCAAAAAACAGTAGCAAAAAATTGCCTCTTGGGATGAATTTATGAATAATTTGTATGAAGTACACGGTAGAATTATACCTTGATGGGTATTTTGAGACAGCCTAGAAATTCGTGCGTTTGCTTGCCAGTTGAAGCAGTGAGTGCGATCTCTTTCATTAAAATACGCAGACCCCGTGTTGACTTGACTTCGTTGAATCTCTTCATTTTATCTGCAAGTGTTTCCTCTGGGTCGTAATCCCTGTTACAAATAATTATTCGTAAATGGGTCGTCTTAATTACTCCTAGTTCAACTAATACCAAAAGACCAATTGACTTTAAATTAAATCATTTTCTTGAGAATATTGATAACCTACAACAACCTTTTTGTGGATAGACAAGTATGTTTTTGGAAATCTAAACTACAACTTTTCAGTAGCTACCCTACATTGTAATCGGATTTCTTACTTACCACACTTCAATACTGAGAACTTCGTCTTGGTGACTTGTCACAGGGCTGAAAATAAGTAAAAAAGGATTCATAAAGACCTTGTTTCATTTGCGTCGTACGTACGTTTTATCAGCGTAAGCTGGGCACACAAGAATTCCTACTAGTTGCCGCAGGCTATAAAGCAAGCTTAATTTATAAACGTTAACTTTACGTTTAGATGGACTTAAGTGGAATCATGAAGAATTCTTAAAAATGCAGATTAGGAAATGATACGTTGATCTTTGACATGTACAGATCTATAGGGACATCGCCAATGCATAAAAAGCGACAAAGTGAAGTGATATACGGAAAACAAATAAATGTTCGTATACTCACAAGGAGAAGTACTCTCTCCAAGTCGGATTCAATGTGGCAGGCTTCATTGATGTGTTGTGCTTCAGTTTTGGCGACACATACAGTGTGCAGAATGGATCACTCAAACCTGCCCATGAAAACAAATTAAAAGAATTAAAGAAATCTCTTTGTTCTGGCTTGACAAGCAGCTACTGTAAAGCCATGTTTCAGACACGTCTTTATTTTGTGGTTCGTAAATAAGCAAACATCCATATGAAACCCAGAGGAAACGTTGTTATCCACGAGCACACTTTAATTGATTTAACCTCTTGGCTAACATTTCCTTACCATTCACATCTTTTCCTTTCAGCCCTTTCGCCTCAATTACTTCCAAGTTGAGTACCAACGGTGGTGCCTGAAATGCATAACATAAAAACCATGTGTATACTTACACTGTTCAGTGTCAGATTACCTGCTTTAATAAACATACAAAATGTTTTTGAGATACTGACTCAATGTCTAAATTCTCTTTGAAATACGCTTTTCGCATAGGGATATTTCCGAACAAATTTAGTCAGAGATTCTCTTTTTATAATAATCTCACTGCCTTAATAAAAAAAGGATAAATATAATGTTGTTTTGAACAAAGAGGTGTTTATTTTCGGTTTACTCATCATTAAAAGTTTCTCAGTACTCAAACAGCTTGTATAACACCACTGTTTTTGCAATGCAAAATGATCGGTTTGATATTACATAATTTGGTAGCCCGGAATTTTGTTACTGTATTAATTTCACCGAGGAAATAAATCATGCACACATTAGTCATCTGTATATTATGAGGTAGAAACCTCGTGCACATATTTTGTGTAAAGGCATTTTCATAGACAGGTTTCTTGCCAGACCCATGTCACTCCAAACGTAGTCAAATCTTCATAATGTTAATGATATCATGCGTGTACGTATACTTATATCTTAAATAGCCTGGAGTGTCTACGACGCATACATGTAAAGACAATATCCGGTGAAACTCGGGTGTAAAGGAAATACAAACAGTGAAAGCCGTCTGCCTGTCAAAACTAAAGATAATTTAAAGCACACTCTACTAACATTATCCTGAAAGTCTGTAAAACTGACTCCAGCACCTTGAGGTTAATGTAGAAACCTTTTAAAAAATACCGTAGTCCCATATGTACTTTGACATTGTTACTTAAAATAATAAATATACTATAGAACCTTCATTAGAATAATATCCAAGAGCCTTCTTCTATACTTGACAAGGTCATCATATTGTCTATCTCTCCTTCTAAAGAGAATATCACGGTCTCTGGCACTTATATACTGTATATGCAACTGAAGCCAATGTACATACTTGCAAAATGCACAATGTGATAGTTATCGACACACTACAACTAGTGTACACATTATTCAAACATTTATAGGTAGATGAAAAGTAGATTTTAAGAATCTGGCTAACCTCTGACGAACACAGACAGTAAATGTCAGGATACTCATGTCATGTACAGCATCACCGCAGAAGTACATATGTACATACATAAAGTAGACCAGCTCTTAAGAAGCTTGTATTCAAGAATGTGAATCTATGTGCTAGTAGGCCGTACGGCATGACGCTATAGCTTTACTTGGCTTGTCTTCAAATAATAAGTTTTGACGTTGTTCTCTATAGTCTTACATAGATTACTATACCTTAGCAATTTGTAAGAAATATAAAATTTTATCTTGACAAGGATTCTTGTATAATATTAATTCCTAGTTAAACCAATGTGAGCGAGATTCATTGCCTACGCGGGTGAGAAGCATACAATGTACAAACGAATAATTTTGACATAATATCCGTACCGTCAACGACCATAGTTCTATAAGAAACTTGGCTGAAACAATTTATAAATAGCATAGAAATGGAATTTGTAATTTGTTTATCAACCACTCAAATATAGAATCTCAGGTTTTTTCACATGCATCAGACTACATGAGAGTACATCACCATGTAAAAACATATCGGTACTTAAAAATTGTAATGTCCAACTTTAAGTTTTATATTGTTTCTCGCATGTACTTTGTATTGTTTGTTTCTATAATTACACGTACAATATTTGGGATGTTATATCTGGTGAAGGTTTGTATAAAAAACTAGTAAAGTGAGAAGAACATACATATCTTAATAAGCTTTATCATTGTGTCATAGTCATATGAGCACACAACGTAGCTGGATGCATGAGTTTTGTATATGTTAGCTTTGATTTGTTTATTCATTAGTTAATCTTGAAATTTATGTAATAACCTTTATTGCCATGTACCTATATGTTTATGGAAATTATTATGTATTCAACGAATACAACAAAGGATATCCCTTATTATTATATAATGCGGCGTAATAAACTGTACATTAGATATTACATAATAATTACCTGTTTTTCCTTTGCAGCATCCAGGAGTTTCTTGTGCTTGTCATTGTCAATGTGAAAAGCTTGTTGAAGGTAGGCGACCATGGAGTCGGATTCAACTTGATCTTTGGTTTTGAGAGCATGGACGAGAGCATACAAAACTTCCCCATAAAGATCGTCCACCTGCACAAATCAATCAATTATGCACACACATTAATTGAATAGATAAAGGATTCGTGAATAATCCCTTTCCTTACAGTAACTTTTCTTCGCAGCGTACCACCTGCATCTTCAGAATCAAATCTCCGAGCAGCGAAATTTTTACGTAGAATTCTTAATCTACTCATTATAACACCACGGCAAGTCAAACGACTTTTACAAAATCACTTTTACACAAAGAAGTGCTCTTTCTTCACTCCTCATAATATATTTCACTACACTACAGTATAACATGAATTCTAGATTGAAATTGAATCAAATATCCTGAATGAATCTTAGCGGCCACAGCTGCTCTCCTACTCCAGTTTACAGTGAGACAGCTTTTGACTGTGCCAAAAGCCTCCTTCTTGAATGAGCCAAATCTTATAGTATACTGCAGTTACGTACACGACTTGCTGAACTGCTAGGAAGATACGTATACGAATCTCGTCTAATTTTAGTTACTCAAATAAACTATTGAATACATCCGAACTGTGGACAGCATTACTGGCATTACTATATTCAGCATTACCATAGCACGAGACTCTACCGAGTTTAATTGGTTCAATGGTGACTTCTATTAAGGGAACGAATTCTTTAAGCTTGCATCTATCAGTTACACAGATGACTGAGAGAACTGGAATCAACTTAAGTCGTTGTAGTTGAACAGTTACGAAACAAAAACAATGATATGATTACATGAGCGGCGTTTACATGGCGTTACTAAAAAAAATAAATGGGGAGCACGGAATATATTCCAAGAATAGAAACTGAAAGCGCACTTATCTGCATTGTTAGCATTACAGTGCAACGGGAGAATCAAACCAAATAAAAAAAATTCTGGATAAACAAATACTTGTTGTGTTGTAAACAGATTTAAAGATTCAGGTTAGTCAAACTCAACACTTTTGACAACACCGTATCTATTCTATATACGATTATTTAGCCGTACGGTAAACTGCTAGTTAGGAGTCATAAATTATCAACGCAGTAATTCACTTGGATTAAACTCATACGCGCCTAAAATAAAATATCGGAGGGTTATCAACTTTTAGTAAAACTAATTGTAGTTCCTGTTCTTCATACTTCTTCTGAAATTGTGCCACAAAAACTAAATACCTGCTATGGATTCCTTGTTATGAATAAATAATATGCAGTCTCGTACAGTGCACACACGAAGCCGTACCATGCAGTCCTCCCCAATTTATTGCTCTTCATAAGTTTAATTTCTTTTTATCTGCCCACACCTACAATTAGTTAGTTAAGATTGAGACATTAATTTAAATGGCCGTTCATTTAAACATTCACTGCTTCGCTTATGGATAAAATGAATCCATTATGAGTTTGTCGCTCCTGCGATTCAAAATATATACTGCTAAATGAGCTCGTAAATACATGTATGTTGTCCTGTTTTTTGTCATTATTTTATAATGTAACGTTTGGCAATGTGTTTAATTGTAACTCAGAGGCAAAAGGCCTCTGGAGTTAAAAATATATTTGAGCAGCTACTAATAGAAAACAAATGCAACATGCCACTCTTAATTTTAAAACTGACCTATGATTTTATGCATATAGGTATTACGATTATGTGCGTGGTGCGATGTGATATTTTATTTTTTCCACTAATATTCTGTATTATAATCTCAAAAATTACTTACATTCCATCCTCCAAGAGTTGGCCATAGCTGGTCAGCAATTTGGCCATCTGGAATATCTTCTGAAAACTTGAATTCTCTGATTGTCTTAGTTGATCTGTCATCATACTTTATTTTAATAGATGAGAAGGTCTCAAAAAAGTCTTCTCCATCCGGGTTGACACTGAATAGAATAAATCCAGGAATCAATACAAAAATAAAAAATAACTGACTTCTGTGAATGGAACCGAATTAACTAAAAGCGCGTTCAAATTTATTATTTGATCAAATTAAAATTATTCTTTTATACCGCGATAGCTTTCGAGGAGCTTTGCCCCTCAACAGAGCACTTATAAGTTCTCTCATTTTAACGTTTTCGAGCACACACTAATATCTTTTTGGCTAAAATGGAATTTTAGTTGCCACTCTAACTTTAAAGGTTAGCCTGCACTCAGCCACGATAGGACTTCAACTAATTATAGTATCGTAAAATCCTGGCTATGTAGATATTTTCCGAATTGCGTTTGCATTTAATTTAACAGACATTTGCTAGTGCTATTCGGATAACAAATGTTTTGAGGCGGTTTTTAATTGCGTACGTTTTCTTGGGAACTAATTAAAGCGCAGGAAGTGGTTTACGCGAGCAAGACACAATACACTAAACACTTCTCGCTAATCCCGGTTCGCTTAAGTGAGTAACAATAAATATTCTCACTTGAAAGTTCCATTAACTGTGCACCTTACACTTTTCTTTAGTCTCGACAACGTGCTAAGTGCAGATTGTTTATACAAACAGAAGTTCACGTCAGGAATAATTTTGTTCAGTAATTACTTCATTCGCATGCAGATTTGGCAAGTGAGTAATAATCTCAGAAGTTTACGACAAGTTCCTTGCAGGTATATAATTAAAACTTTATTCTTAGAAAAGCCTGGAGGGTTTACATTTGGGGACTTTATGGTTTGTCATGTCCGTCTCAGCAGAGTATTTGATTAAAATTAAGTACAGATCATGTGAAGTTCGTATGTCCTGCTGTATTTCATATGTGACAGCTTATATTACAATTACGAGAAACACTTTGGGTAAATAGCTGTAGGCAAAGTACTTTACTTCTCTTCCATAATGTTTAATTCATTGATGCTATATACCGACAACGTCGAAAGCATATATATATATAGTAAATTTATTCTGAGCTTTTCAAACCATGAATAAGAATTGACTGAACTTGTTTGCAAGAATTGAATGCAACCAGTGAATGAATCTCGACAGACAAGGTTAAGTTTATCAATATGTAGTCACGTAATTATATGCATTACAATCTCCGATTACCTGCAATTACTTTGTAAACTGTAAAAATAACTATTTATAAACGCCTGCTGTGTATTTACATATCAATTATACTATAGTATTATCTACAACTGCACACGTTGCAACGCTACATATGTATATCTGTACAATCATGTACAGCATGTACATTTATGTAGCGGTGACAATTTTGTTAAAAGGGGCTACTTGCACAAAAACTTTATACGTAAGGAAGTAGTTAATAAATTGAAATCTGTGCACAATATTCGATTGATTGCTATTTTGAGTAACCCTTCCCAATATAAATGTACAAGTCACTCCTCAATATTAACTAATTTCACTTCCTCTAACCTGAATGAACCCAACGTGCACTATGATATGCCAATCTCTATCTACTGTACTAGCATCTAAATTTTTAAATTATACGCTATATTGCCAGTCACCAGTTTATAATAATAGTCAGAACTTTGTGAAGAATGTCAGGAATTTTCACATCCAAAAAGCGGGGAGCTTACAGACCTACGTGATCCAATGATACCCTTAGACTAAATCCAAAATATAAGGAGTCTATCAAGAAATTGGTTGTGCTTCAGTACCTGAGGCAAATAACAATAAATTACTGTAAACCTCTTTTTACGTTCCTGAAACGCTAGTGATAGAGGAGAATTCTCGTCCATTGTTTAAATTCTTACTGAGCCTGAAAAACCTGTTGGATTTCGGAGAAATGTTTGTTGCGAAATAATCATCCTATTTGCTTTTATAGAATAATCAAGCGCGTGTCAAATATCAAACATTTGAATACCAACCATTTAATAATAAATAAATTATTGGAATGATGCTAAAAAGTACTCTGTTCTGGTGTCTGGTGGATGCAACTACGCTTTTTATGATTAGATCTCTATAGTTATAAATGTGTATATTTGTGTAGACAATCAGTCGTTAGCCCGATTTTTGTATACACAATTCTGTGTATATACAGATTAATTAGACATTTGTGTAGGTACTACGAGGAGGATATAAGAGATATTTATGTATAAACTCCTGAAAAATAATAATTTAATAATTTATGAAGGTAGCAAACGTGTTTTGAGATTTCGAATGATTTGCAAACGTTTCCAGGAACATATAATTACTCCAGTAAACTGAAAAATCATACCTGCTTTCTGGCTTTAAAAGCCGTTTTCATAATTTTGTATTGTTAACCGTTTTTATAACGCATGCATTTTTCCATTGCATCAATCAAAGCAGTAAAAAGGTAAAAACCTAAAAAAAATCTCTTGTGTGAAAACTGGTTTTGTGCTTATAATCAAATCCTAATTGATTCTTAGTAGGTATAAACTAAAAACATTTTATACGCAAATATTCGTGTGCATGCTACTGACTATCAAAATGCATTAATAAATCGTATATGAAGTAGATATTCACTCTATGCATAACGAGCATATTAAAAAATAATAAAGCACTACATGTAAGACGTAGAGTAATAATTAATTGTTAGAGGCAACATAATTTCTTATATAACCTGAACAATTGCCTATAATTACTGAGAAATCTTCCCGTTGAACGTGTCCCTAGAATCGGCGAATATGCGTGTCCTTACATCAGAACTTCGAGTTTTGGGGCAAAAACGAACTTGTGTATCAAAAACAGGAGGTAATTGTTGTATTCACATAATATTAATTATATTAAAGCAAATCATAAGTCGAAGATGATATTAGTCGTGGAAATATCTTGCTAATCAAAAACACTCTAAAAACAAGGAATGAAGGTTCCGAGATGTAAACTAGTAATTCAATTAACGACAACGTAGAATAAGTAGAAAGGACAGCACTGATCATATTGTTTTGAATACACAGAATAATTAATCTCTAATACTGATACACATGTTGCGTTTGTTCACAAAAAACGTTGTTATTATTAAATATGTTTAGCTTAAGAGGCTCTAGTTTTGGAGTTTTACAACTTTACATCATATAATCAACGTAATTAGCAATTTAGAATTTGTTTGAATATCATTAACAATACCTAGGTATTAAAAACGTTTATACATGGGGATGAATCAACAAAATCGAGTGCATCAACCTTCCAGAACACAGTCAATGCTTTTTTATCAAGAACAATAGGTTTTTAAAAGTGAAATTGGGATTAATAATGAATTATAGTTTCATTTCGGAACTGTACCATATAAAGTAATTAAATATGCAGATCGTGTTTCGCCGTAGTGTGACGTTTTGACTAGTAGTGTGATTATGTATGTATGTCTTCTAATTTCACATCCGACGCCCCTCAAATGAATACCACTTATACTACAGCTAGATATACATAATATGTAAATAAGTACAAAAGGTGAAAGGATTATATTTCCAGAGCTCTCGCTTTTAGTAGTAGGCAATGCATGTTTTGCTATTTCTATAATTGTAAACAGATCTGGTTAATAGTTACAATTAAGAGATTGTATTGCTTATACGCTAATTGTAATTATTGATACTAAGTAATAAGTTTGAAGTAACTGTGATTCATAAACACAGATTTGCTTATCTATGGACGAGGATACCTACATTGACTCTTGTGCACATATTACATTACTCATGCGTTTTTTGCAGCCTGAAGGGAGAACACATCGTCTTCATCATTTCAGACCACCTAAATTGGCGGCCTGTAATCACCTTGCTAAATGAATCTAATTAAACACATTAGTTTTGTTACAATAAATGAAATGTCAAACAGGTTTCATAGTAATAAGGCATGTCTTCTGGTAATGTAACAGGTCAATAAGACTACAATTTATCTTCTAATTGGTTAATTAGCGCTAATTTTCTGTAAATGTGGCTTTTTTGAGTTACAAGTGTAAGATAATCAACATTAATTAGTATGCACGTAAACATAATTGGTTTCGAAATCGCGGAAAAAGACACTGGAATGACTTTCTTTACCAACACGTGAAAATCACCTATTGCGCTAATGTTGCAGTGTGTGCTAACAAATATCTAGATACTTGAACAGGAAAGTTTATATATATGTATACCTATATTTATGATTGATTGAGACATATAACAAATGAGATGTCAAATTCCTCAGACTATGAGTAGCAGTTGGATTCCTGCATGTGTAATGAACACGTTTGTAGGGAATTATCACACGGAACTTTAGAACTAACAGTAGTGAAGCACTTTCGCTGATTTAATTGAACCCCAATCATGTAATACTACTCAGTGATGCGAGAATATTATTTAAAAAGAATTCCGTGGAAACCATTAATATTCTATGGGGAGAGTAGCAGATAATAGATCAAAGCTCCAAATAATAACGCATCGGGACATGTGTACCTTTGTTTACAAATACATGTCAACGCAGTTATTGCTTGTTTTACCTAGATGCATAAATTTGATAAATTTGCGTAACAAAGAATTGGGCAATACGGTTGTTACAACTTACCCCGTTCCATCCGCTAAAGCTTGGAGAAATGCACTACTTCTATATCGAGAGCGGCGTTGTGGACGCTTTCTTTTCGGTGCACGTGGCGGGCATGGTGGAGGATTTACAATTACATTAATCCGGGGTACTGGAGTAACCACCGGTTGAATTTTACGGGGTTTCCGTGGGAAACAAATCCGAATGTTAAGACACTCTGTTAACATGGTAGCTGGGATGTTGGAATTATAAATTATAATATTATTATTACTGCAAATGTAACTGTTTATTTCCTAAACACTTCAGGATTTAAATATGCACTTCTTGTTACATCTCATGGAAAAGCACTCAAGTGTAGTGCCTTATTTACGGTGAATGCCGGTTGTCTTCACAAGTCTTAAAACTTAATAACACACAAGTCTACAAGCTTGGAAAACGGGGAACACCTTCTATAGTCTTCAACTGCCAATGTATTAATGCATCTAAGGAATATTACATATTATCCAAAGGGATTCCTCAAGTACAACAATCTCAAAAACAGATGATAGCTTCAAAGGAAGTACTTTGAAGTCATAGCCTCCACAGTCTTCACGGTCGAAGAAAACTCTTGTTTCCTTTGTCTTTATTTCAACCTAAGTACCTTCAACAATACGTATATTGTTGAACTGTAACAAGCAATTTGTTTATCCTTACTGATTCAAAGTTCACGGTATGCTTACGTTGTAATGACACTTGTTGGATCTAAGTTCAAGTAATGTTGGAGCTTCTATCTGTGAAACCGTAATAGGTGTAAAGCTATTCAAGACAATGTTAACTTACTCCTTTAACTTTACAAGATCAACAAAAGCAGATTATGAAAAACGTAATTTGTCAAGGTGAAAGAGATTTTTTCCTCCTAATATTGATTTAAATTTTGAAATAACTGCCTGATGGTCGATGAAATACAGGCTAGTTTAATTGGAAATGTTGAAAAATAATTCTTGACATAGAGACCTGTTTTGCTTAACTTGTTTGACCATGACGTAGGGAAAAATACATATGTACTGTATGCTAACTGGACACATTTACGTATTCCAAGAAACAAGCGACACAACTTCTTGACAGATATTACAACTTGAATGTGAAGGTGATTTTGGCGGAGCTTTGGCCTGTTGGTAGGTCAAAAGGAATATTTTCGAATTAGATTTATAGTATTCAATGTTTCTAATGAACACAACAAACAAACAATCACGTGAAGACGGTATCTAAAAAAGTCTCCTAGGTCAAAATTGCAGTTTCCAGTTTGGAGATAAATCACCAGATAAATAATTACTATCTGTCTAGTGTAATAGAAGCTAATTATTATGCGTAGTACATTTTCTTGGTACCAGTAAAGACTTCGGTAGAACTTCTTCTGAATATGAATTTGCAGCACAATATAGCAGAGAAAGCACAAAGCTGGAACAGGTCCTGGAGATTTTTTTAAAATCTCTAAAACGACCAACTCTTTTGCCGTGAATAAATTATAATCTTTGTCAAAACACCTTGTTTTGGTAGCTGCTGTATGATGTCTACTCTCTTCGGCGAAAAGAGCAAAACTAGAAGCAATTGTATTAAAAATGTAAGGTTCAAGGAAGCTTTTACTACATTTAATGATTGTTTAATGCTCGTCGAGCTCTTCCGACAGCATTGGTTCATCAACTACATACATATACTGATAATGTTTTGATTTCCCTGAGCCACAGAAAATGGTTCATGCACTAGTGGCTTTGAGTCAGAAAAAAATAAATATCAACAATGGCTTGCAAGGATGTACGAAGTGAGCGAGGATCTGTCATCCAGGTACTTGCACTGAAATATACGTAACGATATATACTTATACCTATATGAGTACTTCACATTCTCAGGCGTTTAAAACACTACATTTGATAGAGTTTACACACACCGAGTAAGGTAAGTCTGCAAACCCTTTAAACCCGTACAATGCAAGTATATATGTATAATCAGATGGACAGGTACCTCTTATATCTTGTTTTGGCGGAAATTATGTCTAGAATCTTCATATGCGGTTTCATTCCAGGTAATCTCATTTACGTTAAAGGGTTCATGGTTTTAGCGTCCACCTGCAGCTGTGATTCTTATGATGTAATTATGTTCACATCGTCTTGATGCACCTGCTTCCTATGGTGCTTAATGAAAAACTATGAAATGCTGTTGATCAAGTGTGCTTGGCGCCTAGCATTTCGCAGAGGCTGTAATAATTATTATTTTCTGTAATTGTGGTCTAATATCTTATCATTATTATATAGTTGGTGAACGTTACACAATTATCATTGTAATTTTTACTCCTCAATGTTTTCGTCCAAAACCTTGCGAGTACATTTTGTGGTATAAATACATGGACTGCAAAGTGAAATCTCGATGCATATGTAGATGCTGATGTACATAATTACAGATAAACATTCCTGTACGATTCTGCGTTCACACATGTGATATGACTCCCTGAAAGACAATAAACAGGATGAGTTTTGACGGAAGTAAATATGGGTACTTTGTACATGGAATTAAACAATATCTATATACTAATGATTTGTAAATGTGAAACAAAGCCTAGACGTACATATAAAGCAAGCCTCAAATGTATGTATCGTCATTTATACGTAACTGTAGGTCTTCCTGGTACACGCGGAATTCTATACTCCTAAGGTTAAGTCTAACTTCATTATTTATTGCCGGATGAAGATGAATCATTGCAGGTAAGTAGTTATAAGCGCAAAATACATGTACAAATATTGAATTCAACAATACTTGTTTTTGCTCGACTTCCAGTAAGTACTAACGATTCTGGGAATGTATATTGTCGGATACCAGTAAAATTTCCCAATTAAACAAGTTTCCGCTTCTGTGCATATAGGTTTGTAAATTGTTTGGAAGTAACATGCATATTGCAAAGCCACAAATACCTATAATTGCCAGCATTGTGTACAGGCTAATACAGGACGAAACATTCGAATAGCTGTACAAACATTTAATACCGTATAACATAATGCATAACCAACATTATTGGGTAACATGTAACTCATGGAAGTATGCAAGCCAGCACTGGATGTGATCAGTGATCATGACATGATCATCTTAAAAATTAGCCAAATTCTGGGATAACATGTTTGTATGCAAATGATAAATGCTGAAATTGTATTTACACGCTATGTAGTCGATAATAAAGAATTCTTTAAGATGGCAGTGTCTCGAAATCTTTTGCCTTTTGACTCTTACATAATTATTTTAATGTCTTTATCTTTGGTGAGGACGTTCATACGTTCACTATCCTTTTGTTATGTAACTGAACTTCCCCTGTTGGATAGAACTCTATTGTTTGTTTACACCAATGGACATTATCATTTCTACATGAATATATGACTACATTATTACAACTACACTACAACATAAGTAGTTTCAAGTCCAATGTTACTATATCAAATTATTTGCAAATATTATATCAAGATTGTTATAAGTTATCTTTCAGTGATACCATTACAAAGAGTTTGCTATCGAGTAACATTCACGGACTTACAATAAGATATTTAGGACTTAAATAGGACTTGGATACTTATATATATGTACACACATCTATTTACTTTTGGGTCAATGGAAAGTTTAATGCACTTTGCTTTCCATGTTGTCTTCTTTGACAGACTTTTGCAGCATGCCTAAACTTAGAAGTATACACATTTTTAATTACTTCGCTAAATTATGTAATTTATAATACAATATAACAGATGCAAAACTGACTAATCGTTTAGCAGAGCACAAATATTACTGTCTTAAGGTTCTCGTCATATGTACATATAATTATAAATACATCAAAGGGATGTAGATTTAAAAACAACTCTCCAAGGATAGTTTTGATGGAGCACGTAAATTGATCTCATGTAAATTACATTTTTTGCTAGTAAATATGTACATAATACTTTTTTCTTCTAACATTGACGAATTTTCAAATTTAATCATCTCATCCTTTGAACACCATCATATGATGTGTCATCGTCAACAGATTCATGACTGCATGAGTGAAAACCTGTACATTATTACAGTTTGTTACATGTTTTCAAAGCGCAGTCTGGGTTAAAATTGAACGGAGATTCTAACGTGTTTCTAAAATGCAACATTAGTCACTATCATTCATTATTTATTTCTAAGTAACGTGAATATATAATGGTGTGTAAAGGTAGTTGATCATACATGATAGTATTGATGTTAGAATATCAGTAAGTTTCTGTTCCAACTCATTCGTATGATTATGAATTCATGTTTGGACTGCATTATGTTATAGAAATATTATTATAAAAGAAGTATTTTACAAAAGTAGCGCAGAGACCAAAAAGGACTACCTATATGCATTGCATACGAAGTACGACGTGCTATTTATTCATAGGTGTACTTATGTATGTATGTGCATGAAGAAAAAAACGTTTGTATTCAAGCAAACGCCCTTTTAAACTCTCCAGAACACCAGCTCCACTGGTCAACTTCCGCTGCATGTGAATAGATTCACTGAACCCTGTCCGAGCCTAAATAGATGCTTTCAGTATGAAGGCTTAACAGAATGGGGCTGACGTATATTATAAAACTCCTTTTTTGCTAAATTTCATTTGCTCCTGCTAAGTTATTAGAATACATTACTATATGTATACACACACTGTATTCAATTGCTTTGATGACACAAACAAGTACAAAAAATAAAGTTTATTTAAAGTTTCTGTGCGCGACAATACTTGCAAAATGATATTTGCGATTTCTATTGCATAGATAATTTTCAATTTAGGTCGTTATTGTAAAAATTAACTGCTATTGTAACTTTTGATCTGATACATAGGGTAAGTAAGAATGTATAGAGAAGTACACAACACAGGATGTGATATGAATTTCAGTGTCTGGATCAAATTACCACGTTAATGATTTAGAAATCCTTCGTATGGTGTAGTCATGCTCTTTTACTATTTACTGGCAACGCTTCAGTCCTCAAATATGAATTTGCTTAATGCTATCAGTAAAAAAAATATTAAACGAGTAAATAAATAATTACTTATACGCAAAAAAGTTGCCGGCATGAGCTTACAGTTATATACACATACACCCGAAGTATTTTCGAATTGAAATTACAAATCCATTTACCTTAATCCTTCGGATGGTAGATTCTCGTGCAGAACTGTATCGTCAGATTCCGTCGGAGGTATCTCTACGGCTGTTTCTTCCTTTACAGGAACATTCCCCATGGTAATATCACACTTGTTGCCTTCTTGTGCTTCTGATGCACTTGTATTCAAATCAACTGTGATGCCCGAATCTTCTTCGACACTGCTTTCCATGTTTACAGGGAGATTTTCTGAGTTTTCGGTGTCCGACATCTTCAGCCTTATTTTTAACTCGCAGTATATTTTAGGAATCCGGTAATAAAAACCGGTTAAGTTTACACACTTGCTTACTATTGCAACCAGACGTTTATCCTTGATCTAAGTGAATATATATGTATTTTTAATTTCGGTTCATTTAATGGATTTGATTATTTGTTTTATCCACTTGATGCCCTTGAACTTTCAAGAGGTTATGACTGTAAAAGGTAGATTAGATAAATATAAATCCAATCGTTTAATATGAATCTTTATTTCGGAAATTATAGGAAACTTTCAGGATTTGAATAGACTGTACTGGTAAGCTTGGTCTGTAAAGGTGAAATAAGAACTGTTTGTATGCTGAATGGAGAAATTAGACAAAGAATAAATTTTCAACTAAGAATTGCTCAAAGTGTATGAATCAGACTACTCCTACTCAGATCCTTATGCATCGCATGTTATGTTCCCACAAGGAAAATTACTTCATGACAAAAAAGGAATGGATAAATGCTGCTAGCACATTGCATATTGCATCCAGGGAAGTTGCAACTTTGTGGGAACATTGTGAGGGAGTTGCTTATACGCTATTTACGACGAACATGGAGCTTAATAATTATTTTATGTACATACATTTATTCGACAAAAAATATGAACATCCTTAGTAATGTTCCAAGAATCAAGATCATTTCCCTTGATGTGAAGTGCAAATAGTAGATTTTAAAGAAGTAAAGTCCTGATTGAATGAATCACGGTTTAAAATACCTCAAGTTTGTGAACTGACCAACATTACATGCACCTATTAAGCAAAAAGTCTTATGTCTATAAGATAATGTATTGTAAAATATGCCTTGCAGGATCTGACAAGTACTTACGCTTTTAGACTTAACAAATGCAGGTTCAAATACCTAAATATGTTCATACTTAATACAACGTCTCGACTTCACGTCTAACCGTTTTTCATCAGGTATGGAGGATCTTGGATGCTGTATGGATGCTCGTTACTAATTTAGCCTTGAGAAGACTCTCACACAAGGTTTAGTTTAGTTAGTCGAGTTTTTGTCCGGAATGTAGTCAATATGGACAAGTGTTTGTAACTTACCATTATATGTACATGTATACAGTTTGAAAGAATTTAAAGTAAAATATATGTATTGTATATCCACCCCATAAAACTTTTTACTTACATACTCAAGTAATCTGGACAAGATATTTGATTCTGAGAGTGGGTAAGTAGTAAGTACTCGGTATATGAGGCTTTATGATTGTGTACTGTGTTCTTTTTAATACATGTGAATTCTATACAGTAAACATTTTAATGCTGCATCCGTATCGTGAACGACATTTTCCTTTCCTCTAAAGTTATAGATATTCTAAACCGCTATTCTTAAACAATTTACATCCACACATTGAGTGCGCTACGAATCTACGAGAGCAAACAACAAACTATTTGGTGTAAAACTACAGTGTTGTTTGTGTTTGGCCACCCAGCTGAAATGCTTTCCATCCTCCAGATAATATCCCATGATATACATAGGACCTTGCCAAAATAAAGGAATTTCAGTACATTTGAAAATAATTAAACAACAATCAAAGCATGTCGAAATTGCAAACAAATGCAATTGAGTAGTTTTATGACCTTTTGGTGAGACGCTATAGAACGTCCCGACGGAGCGTCCTTGCAAAGGGAGTACAATGAATATTGAGTATTGCAATATAGAGTTGCTGACGTTCATAATAAGTATTGTAAAACGGTTATACACAGATCCTTGTTTTCCGTATAGTTTTGTTCTTTAACAACTTATAGCATCAAATGCTCAATGCTCCAGTTTATTATATATTGTACCATCCTAAGATAGGTATAGGCCATAATCTCACGCTGCCCCTTTTATTTATTTCTCGCTGAACTGCCTCACAAATCACAACCACAGTACTTGTACATACACTTTACGCTACTATGCACTATGCACAATGTAATTATACATCTAGGTATTCCCCTGATTGCATGTACTTATAGGACATTCACTTAATATTCGTAAGCTTTACCTCTACACATCTGTAGGCACGAAGATGGGAGATATGACATTATTGACATATGGATAAGGTGTACAATAATATAGTGTAATAGGAAGAACACTAATCGTAAGTTGACCTATCGTTTGTACATATCGACGCAAAGTCGTTGGAGTTTGATTGTACTTATACATTCCAAATGACACTATCTGTAAATTTCGCTTTGGATTTTTTATTCCTTTTTGAAATACCCCAGGGGTAAAACTCCAACCTTGAAGTTGATATTAAAGGCTTAAGTTTAAAGTTTATACTACCATAGCTTTGCTTTATTATTTTAGCTTTCTGCAAAACATCTTTACACAGATTTATGGCTACGGTTTACAAACTTGAGCCGGTGCGGTCGTAACTTCTAAAATATTTAATGATTAATTAATACCAATTTTTCGATGAGTATCTACCTATTCTTAATTTCTGTCTATTCATAGGACTGCGCAATGCACCAATGCACGTATACGTTTAATATATACCTAGGTAGGTATTATTATTACTGCACATTACAATACATTTTTTTAGACTTCCTGTAAATTACAATGCAATTTCATGCAGCAATATTCGGAAACTCTTTCTCCGACTGTTTAAGAAATTAATTACAAGTTAGTTAACATACAGATACATCGTGTTTACGAAACATACGACATACTCAAGAATTGCTAGCTCTTCATGCAATGTATGTAATAATTACTTTTTCAAATGTCTTCACAGTTTAGAATTCCATAAATAAATTCCTTACTTTACCTCCCCCCCCCCAACTTAAACATTCTCTTGAAATTATATTGCGCATATTATATTTGATTCGTTTTGTTTTCGTAATGAAAACTAATTTTATTACTAAAATTAAAAATGTATTTATTTTATTTCGTTCGACTGACCCATCTTAATTACATACTGTATATATTTACATATCGCATGCTTTATATTGCATATCTGATTTAAATTATTTCGAATTTTGAAACAAAATGTCTGCAAAATAAAGTTTCTATCGCTCTATCTCTATCTCTTTCTGAATATTTTTGAATTAAAATATTTCAATCATTTTAAGTAAATAAACTAATATGAGTAAAACATATCATATGGGTAAATGGCAAATGCATCCTCAAATATTTTCAAAAACTTTAGTTTAATTTATTTAAATCATAAAATGCATCAAAAGGAAGAAATCGTCAAGACCAACGACATCCTTGAATTTGCACCAAACATACGAAAGGAGGTGAATTTGATTTTTAAGCTTCTTATTCTGCCCCTACGCTGTAAACCTATAAGCTAAAGTTATACAACTGGGATTACTGAGCAAACTTAAAACTTAATTATTACTGTTTTATAACTTTGTACAGAGGATATATTTATAATTTATATCAATTCCATTGCTTCTTATAGTAAGTTCCTTTAAGAATTAAAAAGAAAAAAATTGTGATTTTCGGAGTTGATTTCACTATAGCAGTGAGGGTTGAGGTGGGTTTTATCCCTGTTTATGTAAAGCGGATACTGCTGACGACAACCTACTTTCTTTCATTTACTGAGTTACTTTATACTTTTGTATATTTAAATATCAACTAACAAATTGTTATTATATTAATAATAAGTAAAGTGTTTTATCTATATTTGACTTTGGAATAAAAATTTAACCACCCATTACATGGCTTAGTTGTGAGTTTAAAATGGAAATAGCAAATAACGTGAAGCAGCGTAAACGGAATACGGTCCTGAATAAAGACATTATTAGTTCAAGTAAAGATGTACAACAACCGAAATCTTCAAGAACGAGAGGGAAACCTTCGCCGAAGAAAAAAGCAAGCCCTCGTTTAAAGAGCTTGTCGAAGGCTAGGAAGATCACGGCTAGACGAAATAATGGGCCTAACACCAACAAGCGAGGGAGAATACCCCGCCTTTTATTTGTCAAAACGAAGAAAAAGTTGTCGAATAAAATGGTCCATGACACAACTCCTACCAAACCAGCATTTTACAGGACAAGAAATGCAGCTACTGCTGATTACGAAGAAAAACTTGAAGCTGTTCGGGCAGCAAGTCTTGACGTCAAGAAAATTACGAAAACATGCTCTAAAAAAGAACCAGTAAGGTTTTGGAGTTGTTATAAAAGAATTTGAAACCAACTTTCCAAAAATATGTATATGATATGAATGTGTGTCGTAAGCAGAGATGTATTTAAGAGTAGAATAATGAATAATATTAATTTTTGGTGTTTTTACTCTGTATAGAATGCTGAACCGGAAGAGAACTCTCCATGCCCTCCCAAATTCGAAACAATTAACGATAGCAGGATTTTAGCATGTGGCCTGTGGTTCAAAGTGGGCGACGTCATTAGTGTTTATGGAGATGAACGAGCACATTTCAAAACATACTACGCTCAGATTCTACTCTTCTTGCAAGACAGATATGGCGACCACTACTGTGATGTCCGATGGTTGATCCCGATTTCGTTAAAAGCACAAACCGATCATTTTTTTACCTCAACTAAGTTCGATATTAGCAACTTTTTAGAAGGTATGTAGTTCACTTTATGTACAATGGTGATGAATGAAACCAAAATATTTTGGTGATGCATATATACAAATCGTAAACTACATGTAGTCTTCGTTATTTTTGCAGGTCCAAGGCATACTGAACCGATTAAATTAGCTAATGTAAACTTCGTTGCACATGCTCCTGGCGGAACGGGTATTGTCATACCTGGCTTGGTTTCACAGTTACCACCTAGCCCTGCAATTAATCAGTATAGATACAAGAATGATACAAGAATTTTAGATGTACCGACTCGCACAGCTACAACAATTGATCCGAAATTAAGGAATCCCTATTTGTGAAATTGTGAATCTCTCACTCCGCTCCTATTCATCAGTAGTACATCTGTGCCTGTTTTTGCTTTGTTTTTTACCCTCACCTCATTTTAAACGATTACTTTTATTTTTGTAGTTTATTTTAGCTCGATACTGTTTAACCTTAAATCAGTATATTTCAAGATTATATATAAGTAATTTATTAAAGTTGAGCAAATAAAATCAGATTTCTGCTATATTACATCTGCAAACTACTCCAATATCAATTTCTGCAGAATTGAATTGTTGGAATGGCATCAATGGTTATGTAGCTAGGCCCACAAGAATAATTCTGTTGAAAAAATAAGTCAATCTTTGGTAAAGGTAGTACAGCTCTTCATATTGCAAGTAACATTTCAAATTTTATTTGGAACGATTTTCTGGGTAATTGTAATACAATGGTCATTGTTTTAAATTCAGTATTTAAACTAACTCAAACCTTCATGGACATTTAAGAAAATACATATTCACCGTCTAAGTCATAGGCAAAAAACGCATACTTGATATGTAAAAAATTAGAGATGGGTGGCTTGGTGAAGCTGGCGGTAAGTAAAAAATTGTGTTTTAGGATGAGTGAGAACGGCCTCTTTTGTGTCTGCACTGCCATTCGATTTGGAGAAAAACTTCGTAATTTTAGGAGCAGGAACTTCATCTTCCTCATCGTCCCTGAAATATACCCACACAAATCAAATAAATTCCTGTAAATAATACCATATTAGTGCACGAAATCTTAATAGGAATTGGAATTAGTATTACTAACTAGCATTGTACCATTTAACTTTTGCCGCACGTTTTTCTAACAAGTCATTTGCGGTTGACCAGCTGTCTCTTACTATATTAGGAAATCCAAAAATAGGATCAATATTCTTTCTAAGGAACGTTTTGGTGACATCGTCTGAGGGAATTCAAAGAAAACATAATATTACTATCCTACCTGTTATGTTTACTGTATAAAGTATAAAATAAATTAGTGTTGTTGTTACCGCCTGGATAGCCACTGCCCCATCCTTTCAGGCCAACATTGACATCCATTCCACTTGAGAATTTCCAGTCGGCAAGTACGCGATCTCTTGCGACCTTAGCGAACACACTCGCAGCACTGACAGGTTTGTACTTTGCATCAGCCTTCTTATCAACTTTGAACTTCAATTCGGGGAAAATTTCTTCTAATTTTCGCTGTGGTTATAAAAAAATTATTAAAGACGGTACACATAAAATGTTCTAAGAATTGTATGACACGAAGATTCACCTGATATTTATCCATAGGGCCAACAGTATCCACGTATACTCTACCGATGCGAACTCCTCGGTCCAGCAATCCTTGAATGAGCTCAATAGCTGCATCGTGAGATACTTCATTGAGGCTGACTTTCTGCCGACGGTAACTTTTGGAAGATATTTGAGTAGGAGCAATTATTTTGATCCCAAATACAATGAAGTCTAAATCGGCAACCTTTTCCACAATCTCTTCTCTAACTTTATCTGTCAGTTGCTTCGAATCGTTTAATTTCGCCACGTTCAAAGTAATGGGGGGATTTTCTTCAATTTTATTCATGCTCGTTCCCGATTTGGTTTTCTCTGTAATCGTTTCTTCGTCAGCAATGCAAGCAAATATTCCATATACCATAGGTCCTGCAGGTATTTGTATTATTCTTTAGCTCATCATAATCATTTATCACTTCTTTCAAAGTCTATTGAAGCGTCGTAACTACAACGACAACACTAATGAAATGTAAATTAAATTTTTTAAGCATTCTTACCCAAAACTGGACCTCTTCCAGCTTCGTCGATACCGACATAGCATACTTTCTTCTTGCAAACTTCTGGAACTTTGCTGAATACAGTGTAGTCGTTTCCATTATCAGCCCCATAGGCTTCCAACGCTTTCGTGTAAATATCCATTTCCGTATATGTTGTCGTACCTGTGCGTATAATATTACTTTCGTTAACACTGTCAATTTTCATACAAACACGCTCCAATCATTAAAATTCTTTTAGCTGATACTGCAACTTATATACTTATATTATATAAATACAATACAACGAGACGAGACCTAATCCCACAAATCAATAAAATTACTACACATCCTTGTTGTTTTATTATGTACTAAAACATAACAAAGTCACCATATTCGTCACGCCTTACTGAACTATGTAAGTTATTATGAAAAAAAAGAAACGAGGCGCTCAAAAAGCTAATTGAGAATAACCATTAATTATGGTATTTGCCTCACGACACAGTATACTATAAAGTATAACAAGTTTTTATAAATTATTCTGTCAGATCAGGACAGGAGCCGATATTTTCAATTTTGTTCCATATTCTTCGACACTGTACAAATTAAACTATGTAAACTCCTTATTTTTAACCAAAACTTCCTAAAGTAAATAGCATTAATAATTGAATTTATTTTTAAAAACCAATTTTAAAATAATTTTTTAATACACACAAAACCAGTGTGAAAAATGAGCACAACAAGGTTTAATGCTAAAAATATTTTAATTTAATAATTAATCAAGCATTTTTTGCGGATTAAATGGAATACGTGGTTTTTTAATTTGATTCGAAGTTTATTAGCCAAGCTTTCGTGCACTAACTGTGTACATCTTCAGGGCAAATATTAATAATAAATAAATAAAATAATCCCCACTAACCTCACCTGTCCGATTCGAGGAAATATTACTTCTCACCTTCCTTATCCTTATTCGATCTTTAACGTCTTAAACTTAGATCTGTGAGTTGATAATAAATTAAATAAATTACAATTAAGTAGATTAATTAATAATTAACAAAAATTATTTATATTATAATTAAAGTAAAATTTTGAATGCTGACCAAACTTTGCCGTCCACAAAAATCCAAAAACAACTCCACGAAAAAAAGAATGCAAGTGAAAGAATGGAGAGACATGTTATTTCCCCCGTCATTCAAATAAACAAAGACTTCCCGCGCTCCAAATTCAAACATTGACCGAATATTACGGCAAAATTCAAGGATTTCTAGAATTTAATGCAACGATGGATTGACTGTTACACTACATGTTATATCATATGATGGTTGCAAGTTTAAAACAATATGAATCAGCGAAAAAGAAAAGTGCACGTGTGCGAATTTCGATGGGAAGAGCTGAAGAGCCAGAGAGCCGCAGAGCCGAATTAAGCGTATAGGGGGACTGTATAGCACTTATGTACACACAATCAGTTCATTCATCACTGATCCTCATTTTCGATTTCGACGGTGTGTGTTAAGTAAGTATATACTTCCATCATTTCCATTCCTTTACCAACAATTTTTTGCAGCCGAGGAAAAATAATTATCGTAGAAATATAATACAGTAAATAGGAATAATAAAATGTATTATTATTATTAGTAGTAGTTTTCCGTGAGCAAAACTTTTCCTAATAAGCAAAATCCCATCAACACTTGCGATTGCTGCGGGGGAGGTTTAGAGTTCTTTTGAGGTGCAAATGATATATAAATTCGTTATATTGGTATAATTATTGCTATTTTGTAAAATTTATTTTCAATTAAAAAAAATAACATTGAGAACGGATTTGTATACAACAAGGAATATTATCTTGCTCTGATTTTATTGTCCTTTTGGTTTTTCGTAGAATTATTACCTTGAAAGTTTGAACCCTTCGTGCAAAATTTACAATTTGCACAGATATTCTTTTAAAAGAGCAATTAATTGCTCGTATTTAAATTAATATTGACTTTGATTCTGTGTTTGGATCTTTACTGTCTCTCCATTTCCATTTTTCTGACCCTGTTGAAAGCCATTATATAAGAATAAGAACCCATTTCCTCAATACCTTTGTATTTACGGAATTATTATTGATTATTCTATTAAGGAACAGCTGAGTCAGGTTGTTTGGCTTTGGGCTGTGAGATCTTTCAAAGTTTCAAAGGATGACTTCTTCATGATTTGCGGTGATTTAAATGATTTTTTAAGCTTATATATATACTAATTTATTTTAATATTCTTCCTTAAATAAGTCATATAACATATAGGCGTTGGCAATTTATACAGAATTGCTGGATTGTGGGGAAATTGCAAATGTACAAATTGCAATTATTATTGCATCAAGATTGCGCATATTACTTAAAGGATTGCCTATCTCAAATTTTACACAAAACTGCAAATTCTAGAAACAGCTGCAAATATTACACTAAAATTGCCAATGACTGCTGAAGTGCTGACATGTCTAAAATATGTCTAAAAATACCGGTGGCATCAAATATCAAAATAAACTATTATTATAATAGCTTAAGTATGTATGAACGTATAGTGGATGTATATAGGGAAGTCTAGATCTATATAGACGACCTGCTTGAAGGTCAGAAAGGAAAGAAGGTTTATTCATCTTTTTAATGTAAAGACGGAGGAGTTCAGTGAACACGGACGGAAGGAAAAGGAATAAAGGAGAAATCTCAGTATACCTAAGTAGATTCAATCTTGCAGTTGCGTTGACAGGACGGACAGACTATAATTTTTTAGCCGGATTTATTTTGAAAATAATAGAAAAATATATGTTTTGTGTATATAATATGCGAAGCCCTTTGCTTTATTAACTATAAAGCTTATGATGCAAATCAAAAACAACCTTCGATTTTTAACTGCTGCGGCATATATAATATTGTTAAAGCGGAATACACATGTGTATGTTAGTTTAGTTGATACAATGTTTCATTCATAAAAATACTTTTATAAAGTACTTTTTAGCTATTTGCATCTAAATGGGCAACAGAGATCATACGACTCTCTCGTCTCCCTCTGCCTTAATTAATCTTGCGTAGACGACGTGGCATATTAAGTGGAGTTTTGCCGAAAATATCTGATAAAATAGACGAATAATTTAAGGCATTGAGGTGAAGTGATCGGTGATAGGAAGTAATTATTTTTCTCAAAATCACAAGTAATGTGAGGTGAGGTGAGCATTAATGATAAAATATTGTGATGGGTATATATGTTTAATTTTAATCATGTTTTAATAATCATAATTATTATAGTGTACTTTTATATACTCTTATGTTATATACTATATAGTAATATAGTATAGACTCATGGTCGAATTTAATCTGCGGTCAACCCTCACTCAAGAAGTGTATTATACCAGCTGAAGGTAAAACACGTGTAGGGAGATATAAAAAGTTTACGCATATAGAAATAAAAATGAGAGAGCATATGTCAATACATAACGTTAACAAATTTAATACTTGTCAGGGCTGTTGAGGAAATTAGTTGTGATTCAAGTTTTAGTAACTTTTAGTACTTTAGTTATTGCCGCTGAAGTTGAAACTTCAGCATAAAGTTTCATTATATTATTAGCCGATTACATCAGTATTAGTTAGTGTTTTTTATAGTGTTGTGAATTTGTGAAGTTCTACGATTTGTGATACTTAACTATAGTAGGTATATTGTGTGAAGCAAAGCAAACTCGCTGTCTGTTGTTATTAAGATGTATGTATAAATTCATACCTTAAATTACATCATTTTGTATTTTTGTATCGTACGACTGACTACATGCCGTTTAATATAAGCTGCCTTTTATGCATTACGTGAATTCGTGAATTTATTACTTTTATTTCTCAACGTTAGTACAGGATTAGGATTTGTCGTGTATGATTTTGTGATATTTATACACTTGGTTAATTCGTTAACCCTTCAATCAATTAGGATATCCAAATAGGTGTCGGTATCAGTAAAAATTAGTATTGTTGTGCAGAAGGGATATAGGAGTTTTGTAAATAGCTGTTATTTATAAAGTCAAGAAGGTGGTATACATTTCTTTAGTGTGATTGTAAAATAAACTTTGTGAGCTAATTGGCTTTTAGGTTTAAAACTGTTCTATATTAAGAACGGTTTCACTTTCAGTTTCACTATTTAAAGAATTATTACACTTTCAATTTCAATTCACATAAAAGTATAAATTTGCCGCACTTTATTTCATGTATTTCTTGTTGAATTTATTCTTGTTTGGTTTTTAATATGTATATACATATAGTGAATATACTGAACGTTTATTGAATTATTAAGTTGTTGTTACATGTGTGTAAACCAACCGGTAATTTGATTTTGATGTTTACAGATACGGTTTCACTTAAGGTGGTGTGTACTTCCCGGGTACGATTGTTTGTCCGAAACAACATTTTGTAAAATTGCATGTGTGAGAAATTTTTTTGAATTTTTGACTTTTACAGTTATGTATTTAAACAAAACTAATCGTGCACTATAACAATACTAATTGATTTGATTATTTGATTTAGGTGTACAAATTGTTCCAAGTCAAGAGGTCCACTCCAGGTTAAAACAGTATGCAGGCCGTAAGAAGGGTAGGGAGCGGCAGCAAGTTCGTTCCAAAACAACTTCAACAAGTTACACACAAACAAAATTCACTCTGTGATAATTCCAATATTTTGGGTTCCGGTCAAACTCGCATAATAAGTCTCCGACACAGGAACGAGTTCTCTTCAATTTTGTTATCTGCCCCTGGTAGACGGTTCCATGTTTTAGGTTCTCCAGTTTATCCACAAATAAAACCCTGCAGGACAGGTTTAGTTAGTTTCGAACGTCATATTTTACCCTCGACGAGTTACAGCGTACATAATCGATATCTACATCTAACCTCGTCATTTCGTGACAAGGAGCCTAATAAGCCTTCGTCCAAAGTTGAAGAATCGGTAAAAGCAATCAAAGAGGAGCAGGAAACTAGTTTGGCTCAACCTCCAAAGAGAACATTATGGAAGAAAATTGAAGATGAGGTGATGCAAATACTGCACATTACAGTTTACCTCATTTATGTATTAAAGAGTTGCTTATGTCTGACTATTTTGATTTTCAGATTCTTCACTACTACCACGGATTTCGCCTCCTATTTATAGATATTAGGATCGCTTGTGGTCTTATTAAAAGAATTTTGAATGGGAAAAGCTTATCTAGAAGAGAACATCGACAGTTGATTCGAACAACATCTGATGTATTTCGTCTAGTTCCATTCTCAGTATTTATTATATTGCCATTTATGGAGTTGCTACTACCGGTGTTTTTAAAGCTTTTCCCTGGGATGTTGCCTTCAACGTTTCAAACGACAAATGATAAGGTGCAACTAATTTTCATTTTTTCAAGAATTTTCTTACTACATTTAAAATTAAATTATTTGTGTTCATCTCTACCTCTGTTGTTCTCATATCCAGGAAAAAAAGATGAAAGCTGAACTCAAAGTTAAACTGGAAATGGCGAAATTTCTTCAGCAAACCTTGGATGATATGGCTGTATCAGGAAAAGGTCGTTCATCTCAGAAAGCAAAAGAATTTTCTGAATTCATGACTAAAGTTAGCTGCTTATTATTGGTTTTATGAATAATTACCATCAGGAAAAAATGATTGTCACACACATTGATATTTTCATATAAATAAAATTTCAGATGAGAACATCCGGTGGTGAAGTTTCTAATGATGAGATTATGAAGTACAGCAAGTTATTTGAAGATGAAATAACGTTGGACTCAATGAGTAGACAACAGCTAACGGCGCTGTGCCATTTACTGGAAATTCAAACCATAGGTACTACGGCTCTTCTAAAATTTCAGCTACGGATGAGATTGCGTAGTCTTGCTGCTGATGATAGAGTAAGATTTTGAATTTATATATTTATATATGACTGTTGCGAAGGAATGGGTAGAAATTAATATCGTAACATTTCTTTCTAAAGACAATAGAAAGTGAAGGTGTGGCCGCTATGAATGTCACCGAACTTCAGCAGGCTTGCAAAGCTCGTGGAATGAGATCGCTAGGAGTAGCAGAAGATAGGTTAAGACGGCAGTTAGAATCATGGTTAGACCTTTCATTGCATCAACAAGTTCCTCCATCACTGCTTTTGTTGTCGCGAACGATGTACCTTTCACCAGATTTGCCACAATCTGCACAGCTACAAGCTACAATTTCAGCCCTGCCCGATACTGCGGTAAATAAATTTTTATTTCAACCATTTTAATGGATTTTGTCCTAAGAACACGAGTTTAGTAGGTACATTTTATATTTAGACTACGCAAGCGAAGGCTGCTATTGGAGAAAGGGAAGGAAAAGTTGATAATAAGACCCGAATTGAAATTATTAAAGAAGAGGAAAGAAGAATCAAGGAAGAGCAAAGGGAATTGCTGGAAGATACAAAGAAAACTACAGTATCAGAGGAAAAAGATTTGGATGAAGCAATTAGCACGGCTGACAAGGCCCCTACGGGTAGTCATATCAGAAATTTAAATTTTTTCTCACGTTAATTATTGCGCGTTTTTGAATTTTCTTTCGTATTTCATAGTGGCTAAAAAGCATAAAGAAAAACCTGTTGCTGTGGAACTGTTGCCGAATTTGACTGCTTTGCTGGGACCTGAAATTTTACGACACAGCACTGCTAAAACTGTTCAGGAGACCATTGAACGAAGATTAACTAAACATGTGCCACATCCATTGGCAGACTCACAAAAGGTTACTACATAATCATACTTGTAAACATGTTGGTTGTTCTGGACGTACTTTAATTTGGTTATAAATATATTACGAGATATTCTTTGATTTTTATTAAAAATAGGATCCATTAACGGCGGAAGACATTGAAAAAATCGAAACTGCTTTGGATGTACTAGGCGCACAAAAGAGAGAATTGTACATTGAAACTGAGGAATTGCAAGATCTTAAGGAAGAATTGGCAGATTATGAAGAAGATTTGAAAGATCTTGATACTATTTCAAAAGAATCAAAGGTAAGTGGTTGTATATTACCAAATACCGCTTACCGAATTACGTGACCAAAATCTTTAATTTTTATTTATGTAAAAATAGGTTGTTGAATCTAAAGCTGCAAAGAGATTGTACAAGCGTGTTAACAGTCTTATTGGTAACTTGGAGACGGTAGTTAGCTCCTTGCAGAAAGAGGGTTCAGAGCTTAAATCTGAAATAAAACAGGCCGAAGCACAACATGAAGTTCCAGAATTGAAGAAGTAAGTTCGCTATTGTTAGATTCTACCTTCCAGATGTAGATAATTTCAAAGACAAATTTAATGCTAAATTCTACTCCCCTGCATTAACACTTCTTTAATAATAACTTTTCTGTTGTATAGATCGAAGCTTGTTTCCATACAAGAGTTAATCGAAGCCCTTCAGAGTATTCAAAGCGTCAGCGATCCGTCCAGGATGGAGCGAATACAAGACGTCCTGGAGAACATGGATGATGATGGTGACGGTCGACTGGAAGTGGAGTCAGTCCTCAAGGTACATTTTCTCCCAATCAACTCATAAGAAATAAACCTGTGTACATATCTGCAATCGATGCTTGTACATAGTACTCTTTAACTTTACATTTAATAACTCTTTGCAGGTGATTGAACTTATTGGACGTGAAAATGTGAAACTTAATCCAAACCAAGTAGCCGAAATAGTAAGTATTTTGGAGAAGGAGGAACATTTAGTTCTAAGCAAATCCGAAAAAGGAGAAAAGTCAAAATAAGGCACAATTAGATACAATTTAAACGATTCTACAGTCGTTGAATAAACGATGTATGTACAAAAATACTTAATATCTTTCCGGCTAATCATTGTTTGTCCATATTCCTTTCAAATATACAAAGTAGCATTAAACTGCATTCTCCCGTCCGTTCTATTTGAGTACAGTGATCCACACCTCTGTTAATGGTCATAAAACATTTGTGCAGCACATCAGTAGCTATAATACCTATGTACTTTTCTAGATACCTTTACACTATTTAGCAACTTTGATAAATCAATTCAAATACACTATCTATGCAATTAACAGTATCTGTATATGCAAATATAGCCACCCCAGTCAAAGTCAAGACCCCTATAATAGAGTAAATAGCATTTTCAGGGTAACTTCGTCAGCTTCTTTTTTCTAACTCAACAAACTTGCTTCCTATGCTATATACGCTCATCCTCAATGAGTTTTTGTGCAGCAGCCACAGCCACCCACCTTTAAAAGCCCTAAACACCGTCCTACCATACATTTAAATAAAATACCTTGTTCATATTTAGGAAGATAATTGGGTTTGACAATTCATATGGGCAGTACCGCAGAGCGCAAGTATAAGTGCTTAAAAGTCTGTATTCCATTCTCAGGTGAAGGAACGATAATACAATTTCCTGTTTTTTGTCATATACAGAATACTACAGAAGTACCAGTACATACATATTTAGCATACATGACCTCATCTATCAAGATTGCATCTGCAAAATCCGATTACGGCACTTGAATAATAATAATGCATATACTTTATTGCGCTTTAATGCTAACCTTAAGCATAGATGACATTGTATCAATCAAGCATATATGCATAATATACATCAATCAACTCATCACACCTTACTGCGTCCGATTGATCAAAACCGTTCAAAACAAATAGTATCACTGGAAATAGTAATTAGTAGTACATTGCATTATTTGCTCTATAACATCGAAAACATACATTGCATCTAACATCGCGAATGGCGTGTTAATAGCGGAATGTCAATTGGATCATGTGCGTAATTGACGCGGTAATTCCAGTCAAAACGTTATTAACGGGATATATAACAAAGCAGTTAAAAAGTTATGCATACAACAAGTGAACATAAGAAGCGGATTTCATAATAAATGAAGTATATAGAGATAAAGACCCCACACATAGCGTACTAAAAACTAAACGTAAACGATTTTAAAACAGCTCTCCGGAATATTGAGGACTGAGGACGAGGATACTGAATACTGACGACGATGAGGAAGCGAAGCTTGATGTGCGGTTGAAGTCAGAGATGAGTGGCGCCTTGTATGAAAGGAAGGGAGAAACATTTGAAGAAAACGTTTGGTGCCCACTAAAGGCAAGCAAATACCCCGATGATCTTGGAAGTTAGGGAAACGTCCAAAAGCTGACGTGACGCAGCATTTGTGTAGACTCATCGTTGTACTGTACACACACTGAGCACAGCTCTGCTGCTCTACTCTTTTTACTCTACACCACTAGCTACACTAGCAGAGCTCTGCTTATTAATCAGTTGAGATAAGGCTTTGATGTTGTGAAGTCAAACGACGAAATTTGCTTTAGAAGGTAAGTTATTTTCTCCTAGTGCCATTCTTTGGTGGTCATCATTCTATAAAATTACTACCCATATTGGTCCATAATCTCAAGGTACATAAGATCCAGCCTCACTTTCTGTCCCTCTCTGTCCTCAATGGACACTCTGTGTACATAGTTTGTATGGAAACAAAATATAAGAAGAAAATTCGGGAATCAGAATCAGGTTGAAACTTCAGGCGTATAATATAATATAAGTATATATCTACATTTGTGTGCAAGCTCTATTATATGGGGTTGCCATATACATCTTATGTATCACTATACATTAAACCTATTGCCACCGTAAGGATACAATGCTGGGTAGTTGAACCAGGGGACAACATTGCATTCTTATTCGCTCATTTTCGTTGATGTGCCTGTGGTTTCTGTGAATATACTCGTCATCTTAGAATTTTGCTTTTTGTGCCAAACTTTTTTCCTCTTCTTTAAATTTGACAAATGTGAGAGGGAGGACTGAGGACTTGTAATATAAGAATTTCGGAAGGATTCTGTATTGTGGAGAATTCTGAATTGTGAAGGATTCTGTCTTCTGTACTGTGGAGAATTCTGAATTGTGAAGGATTCTGTATATTGTGGTGGAGTGAAGGATTTTGTATTGGGAAAGATTGTTTATGTAAGCAATGTTGTCTCATAATCTGGATTGGACTGTTAGAAATAGTAGAAATGATTGATTTCGAAATTCTGTATTAGTATACTTATATACGTCAGGTTGAAACTCTGTATTGTCTGTATATGGAGTCGGTGGACATTTTTTAATGTTTTTGTTATAATAACTATATAGTAACTTGTTACTTGATTGTTTACTCTGATTAGATCTGTCATTGGTCTGGTTTCACAGTTTGTAGTATAACTTGCCAATTAGCATTAATAGAGGTGGATGTGTGCATAGTAGAGAGGTATTGGATAGACGTGAGGTGATTACCACCGAGTGAAGAGTGAAGGACAACACACCACGGCTTATACGCTGTTATTTTGTTATCATTTTGTTTTGGTAATCAACTTGAATTTTGTTACAGGCTCAGTTAAGGAAATCAGTGATCGTTTCAAACCTAGGCTTTGATCTGTATCAGAAGAACTTGGTACTTTTCACCGTCCGAGTGAAAATGACCGCAAAATGAAAATAGACAGAAGTAAAATAAAACGGAGCACCACGGAGGTGGTAAGTCATTGTTACTATATAGGGGAATATTGAATGTTATTGGATTGATTCAGCTACTGCGATGAAGTTCGTGTGTAATTAGTGTGAGTGACTGCAGTCTAAATGCGTCGATGTTGATTTACAGCCTCCGGATTGTAAAGTTCTGATCGACAAACTCAAAGGATGTCGGAATTCTTCAGAACTTCTAGAAGTGCTGAAAGGTATAGACAGCTGGACGTACGGCAAATGTGAACTTTACCATTGGATAGACGTCTTGGATATATTTGATTCTGTATTACAAAAATCAACGGAAAGACGAGGCAACAATTGGACACTTGTTTGTGATGTTAGTGATTCCGAGGTAAATAACGGTCGTGCCGAAATCTACTTAATTATTCATTCTTTTGTGACAAATATTTTTTAATAGTCTTTAAAATTTTCCATGATTTAATTGGTTTAAGTAGTAGTTTAAGTAGTCTTTAAAATAATACATGCTGGTACAATTTATCTGACTCTGTGTACTCTTTATTCTTTGTATGAATCGTGCAGCTAAAACAATGTTTGATGCGCGTCTTGAGTTTTACTACACTATTAATCGAACACTCGTTTTCAAGACATCTTTACAATTCTATGGAGCATTTAACAACTCTGTTGATATCTTCGGACCTAAATTTGGTCCTTGAAGTGCTTCAGTTGCTGTACATGTTTAGCAAACGAAGTAATTTTTTAACTCGTTTATCGGAGGATAAAAGGGAAGTGCTGCTGGAACGGCTAACCTACCTTGCTGAGGTATACTTTAAACTTTTTTGACATTTTATTCCTTGGCGTTCTTAATCAATAAACCTTTTATTTTGTGACAGAGTTGGGGAGGCAAGGAAGCGGGTTTCGGTCTTGCAGCATGTTGCCAAAATCTGAAACTAGCTGTAAGTCTTAGTAGTGTTTTTGATTTTTAATGTACCTGCGGTACTTTTACCCATGTACTAAAAGTAATGTGCGCTTAATTTTCAGGCCTATCCTAAAACATCGACTAGCATTCATTTGGAATACGTGCGAGTTGGTAAAGACAATGAAATTGCTAAAGGCGGCAAACTCAATGAATATATTACAGCGATTCATGTTGAGGATGTTCATGCACTTGGAAATAGTCCAGCAGAAATTATGGAAGAACTTGTCAAAAGTCATGATATCCCAGACGATAAGCAGGTAACTGAAATCGGCGTAGTGTAGATGATATGTAGTGGTTATTTTCTCTGCTTGACATTCCAATAATTTGTAAATGTTCACAGATGTTGCTCTTTACTCACATAAGACTGGCCTTCAATTTTCCGTCTTGGAAACAGCGAGCGTTATGTGTGCAAGCCAGGTTACAAGCTCTGTCTGTTCTTGTATATGCTAATGCCATTCAAGACAATATTCATCAGTTACTATACAGTGGTTTAATGGAAGAACTAGTTGATATCCTGGAATTGGATATTAAAGTTTTGACTGATATTAAAGCAGCAGCTTTACGAACCTTGACTTCCATTATTCATTTAGATCGTGCCCAGAATTTTCCAAAGTAAGTGGCGTTCCTTTTGCTCGTAACGTTTGTTTCATCAGTTGAACGTTTGGTTACTAATGTATTGCAATGATGTTACAGTATTATAGACGTTACGGGAGCTGGATCCTACCATGGATTTTTGCCAATGATGGTCAGAAGTTGCATAGCTGCTTTAACGTCTCCAACAAATGGAAACTCAAGCTTGGCCGCCCAGTACCCTCTACCCTTAGCAACTGCACTGTTTAGTTTTTTGTACCACTTGGCGAGTTATGAGCTCGGGGGTGAAGCTTTAGTCAATTGCGGAATGCTTGAAAGTCTTCTAAAAGTTGTCAATTGGAACACGACAGATGTTGAGCATATCACTGTAATTCTCTTGTTTATATCTATAATGAGGACGATTATATTACCATTTTCAATCTTAAGACTTGGTTGAAGTATAATGAGGTTGTAATTTTTTTCTAGTTCGTTACCCGAGCTGTTCGTGTAATTGATCTCATTACTAATATGGACATGCAAGCATTCCAGGCACATAACGGCTTAAATGCATTCATTAATCGATTAGAGGTACGTATAGAATATAGTTTCAATGTTTAGATGGTTGTTTGGGTCCAACGTGACGGGATTTAATGTTTACTTTTATTTTAGATGGAAGTAAATGCTTGTCGCAAAGAGCAGCCTTTTGAAATTATTCCTGAAATCTCAAGTGCAAGTAGACAAAATACCGGAAATGCTCAAGTAGATGGGGATTCATCGTCGCTGGTCGAAAGAATAGAAAGTTCAGTGGAACCAGTTGCATCCACTGCTGATGTACCTATGGAAACGGACTCAAATTTGCAACCAGACTCAAATATTGCGGGGCCGTTATCATCTACTTCAAGTTCCGTCGGAAGTTCAGGGAGTGCATCCAGCTTTGTGCCTAATGGTTCCACTTGTCTGCCTCAACGGGCAGCATTACTTAAATCTATGCTTAACTTTTTAAAGAAAGTCATCCAGGATCCCGCCTTCTCCGATAGTATAAGACACATAATGGAAAGCAGTTTGCCGAATTCATTGAAGCATATAATCAGCAACGCAGAATACTACGGCGCTTCTTTGTTTTTGTTGGCTACTGATGTTGTTACAGTTTATGTCTTCCAAGAACCTTCCTTGCTTTCAACACTCCAGGATAGTGGACTAACGGATGTGGTTCAAGAGGCTCTTCTAGTTAAAGAAGTGAGATTAGTGAATTTTCAATCTCTGTAATGTAAAAATGAACATGATAAAGTGTGTTTATAAAACGTATTTGTGTAGGTGCCGGCTACAAGGGAAGTAATATCGTCAATGCCAAACGTATTCTCCGCGTTATGCCTCAATAGTAGGGGTTTAAATGCATTTGTGAAATGCAAACCATTTCAGCGGTTATTTAAAGTTTTATTGTCACCGGAGTATTTACCTGCAATGAGGAGACGTCGGACTGCTGAGCCTATGGGTGATACCGCCTCCAATCTTGGAAATGCTATGGATGAGCTCATGAGACATCAGCCTAGTCTTAAAGTGGAAGCTACGACGGCAATCGTGAAGGTATTTTGTACCTTTGATTTCCTAAATAAATTATAGTAAAAGCAGATATTAATTGGACTACTTGTTGACAGCTTCTCCAAGATTTGTGCAACATGGGGCAAGATTCGCGATACTCATGTTGGAAAGGGCAAACCAAGACTGTTGTTCCCAACGTGAGCACAAATCCTCGAAATGGAACTTCGGAAGGTGGAAGTAGTGACGAAGAGGAAGATGATGAAGAAGAAGCATCTACGGCTTCTCATACCCATCCAGCCCCAGGAACTGCAGGGACTAGTCGGGAAGACTCTAATCCGGCAAATCCGTCTTACATGTCAAGTTGTTTGGGAAGTAACGATGACAAAACTCCTGTTCCGTTGGTGGATTACATTTTAAATGTGGTACGTTTTTAAATCAACCTACTGTTTTAACAACATCCAGTATCTAAGGTTCTTGTGTATACTTGACGTTTTAAATACTGTTCTTTGTTTCAGATGAAGTGTGTAGATGCCATATTGAGTAATAATTCAACTGATGATCATTGTCGCGAATTCGTCACTCAGAATGGTCTGACTCCTTTGATGGAGCTATTGGCACTCCCAAACTTGCCTATTGATTTCCCCAATTCCCCCGCTTGTCAGGCGGTATCGTCTGTCTGCAAATCGATATTGGTAAGCGTGTTTTGTTTACAAAAGCTAATGCTATTTATTGCTCTGTATTGTTAAATGTTTTGTGATATAATAAAAATATATTAATTTGCACGCAAAGAATTTAGCCCACGAAGGAAAAGTACTGCAGGAAGGCATGCAGCATCTGGAAGGAATCCTAAATAGGTTGGATCAACTGGATAAACCTTTAGAGGCTCCTGGAAGTAGCGTGTTGCTGCGAGAATTAGCTTCTTCTCCAGATCCGAGCGAAGCAGTGAACAATCCATATGACACTCCCGTGTTACATGCTATGACGGCTGCCCACGCTTACGTCATGATGTTCATACACGTTTGTCGGACTGGCCAGGTAGAAATAAAATATAACGGCGGTCAATGGTTGCATGTTACAAGAGCATTGAATAAACAGTTTCTTCAATTATATTCAGAGCGACATCCGGACCATGTCAATTAGCCATTGGGGATCCATTCAGGGTCAGAGAGTTCTGAAAAAACTTTCTGTTCTTTACTTGAATCTAGTTTGGGAAAGCACTGTATTACTTGCACTCTGCAGTGGAGAGTTTCAGCCTGGTCCAAATCAATTTGGTCGAGCTGATTTAGATAACCTTATACCCCCAGAAGCAAAGGTGATAATGTGTAGACGCTAATATTGTACTTATATAATAAGATAATTGCTTATATAAACGTATTTTGTCTTTCCTCTAATTGCTTTAATTAATCCTATTTACCATTTTTCTGTTACAGAGTGACCCTGAGGTGAGTATCAAGGGTACTCAAGAAGTAATGGAAAGTGACGGTGATTCCAGTACATTGCCTTCGTTGAGTAACGATGCGAATGACTTAATGGAGGTAGACAATGATGCTACTGAAAGTGAATCTAACTCCGTTGCGTTAGTTAGTGCCTCTACACAAACTAATTTGAGGCTGGACCGATCGTCTACCAATGTTACTCTTCAAAACTATGCCAAGTTAATAAAACCCATACTGAGCGCTTCGTCCAGATTGGGTAGAGCATTAGCGGAACTATTCGGCCTACTTGTAAAGGTAATGGTAGCTTTATTTCGCTTGCATGAATGCCTATTACAGTATGTTGGTTTTCAGTAAGTCCTCAACATATTTTTTTCAGCTGTGCGTTGGATCCCCTCTTAGACAGCGTCGAGGTCATCACAATTTACCAACTATTCCTGGTTTTGTGAGCCCTGGAGCCTCGGATGTAGCAACGTTATTAGCTGAACTGTTATCATCAGGTCTTGGTTGGGAGCCTAAACCTAACTCTCCCGTCCCTAGACTGACTTTTAGTATATGTGCTGTTGGATTTTCTGCCCCGCTTTTATTTGATGAAAAGAAATTTCCGTACCACCTCATGCTCAAGAAGTTCACGGATTCGGAAGGACTTCAAGCTCTTTTCGAGTAAATATAATTTGGACTATATTAATTTATAAACCATTTGGAAATGCTGTAGGTTAAATATATATTTTTGAATTTAGCATATTTTATTGGGCCATGGGAGTGGATTCGAAGAAGAAGACTTTCGACGAGAATCAAAGTATTCCAGATCTGACTGATCACCAAATAGAGTTTCTGGATTCATGGTTAATGCTAGTGGAGAAATTTGTTAATCCAAAAACTGTAATTGACAGTCCACATGTGCTGCCTACGAAAACGAATATGAATCAAAAAGTTTTGATTAATTTTGACGCCAGTGTTTTTTTGTCACATGTTCATAAGGTAAAAATATTGCGACTATCTCCACTCCCCTTTCGAATAATGTATCTGTAGTAGTTTCAGTTTAATGTGATTTAATCATTACAGCTCGCCTTTGAAGCAATTATGTTCCTATGGAATCGCAAGCCATTAAAGTTGTATGGTACGAGAGCTGCAGAGTCAATGCTGGCAATTCTCTGTCATATTCTCCGTCATAAGGATCAGGTAAAGAAGAGTATTTGCATTGTAGCCTATAAACTGATTACATTATTTAGCATTTGGTAATAATTGGTTTCGTTTATGTTTTCGGTGTAGTCAAGTGGAAATAAGTCGGAAGAAGCTGTGCAGCCAACGGTAGCACCTAATCCATCCAGAAACTTTTCGTACCCTGTGTCATCATATATTTCCAATAGTGGAGGATCAAACGAACCTCTCTTCGTTCGTGTCAATAGTGAAGAGACTGCAACTCCAGTTATCCCTGTGCCGTCGTCTGTAGTGGAAACTTCTGAGAATGAAGCAGTGACATCTGCTACTACTAATCCTATAGTCTCTGAAACTGAGGATGCAAGCAGTACCAATAATTCTGATAATAATACAACAATTACGCCAGACGTTCCTCCGTCTATCCCTCGAGAGAACAGCAATAGTGCACCTAGTACGGAACCCGTTGTTGTTGATGCGGAAACTCCTCACACATCTGAAATTGTGACCCCACCCGTGAATGCCCAAGATGATTCCTCAGTAACGGAGCCAGTTGCAGGATCTAGTGGTTCGTCAAGTAAGTACATGTGTCAGTGACTTCAATTATATAAAATTGTTATTTCGATCGTTGTGTCATCAAGACGTAATAACTACTTTAGATGCAGCTATGGCAGCGGAAACCCTTGGTGTCGACTACGACCAGTTACAACAATTAGCAGATATGGGTTTTCCCTTCGATATGTGCATTGAAGCACTTATTTCTACTACCAGTTTGATAGCAGCCACAGACTATTTGTTAAATCATGCTACACCCGGTGGTGCAACGTCAGGTGCTGAAACAAGGCGGCTGCCACCGAGATCAAGAACAGTAGAGACTCACGCTCCTGGACCTTCTAGTGGATTTGGCACTGTAAGTTCTCCTTATTTTTCCTTTTTGTAGTACTTATGTCATTTTAGAAAATAAGCTCAAAGCATTAAAGATCATTCAAATGCTTGTGTTCTATGTAGACGTCTGGGAATCTAATGGAATGGGATGCTAACGATGACGAAGAGCAGATGTTACGAGCTATTGCCATTTCATTAGGGGATAATAATTCGTCTTCAAAAATTGCAAATGTACCAGCGTCTAAAGCACCTAATCAAGAACCATCTGTTGTAATGCTATTTCCTCTTATATGTGCCTTAATAGAATTAAATTCAGTATAGGCAGACTTTTTATGTTAACCCCATGGTCTTATCAATAATCAAATTTTACCATTTTTGATGCTGTTGTTGCAGACGTTAGACCCCTTGGATTCGGAAGAAGTAGACCGATTCACAGTGAATGTCTTGGAAAGATGTTTACCTATGCTGGATCAATTGCCAGAAAGCGTGTTCAGAGTTTGTGAACTCCTTGTCGCCGTTGGTCATCGGAATGGTTATGGGTGGATGTTCAGGACTCTAGTTATTCTTGTCTCTGAGGTATATACATTCACATCGCTGGGCTGACAAATTATACTGTAGATATTTTAAATCACAGGATAATGCTTATGATTTCAAATGTAGATACTTTCTGGGGTAGAAGAATTAACTGCTGTTGCAAAATCGGCCAGCCAAGCAACGGCGTTAGTAGAATTAAAAGACAGCCCCGTAGCCTCACGAACTGCGATTCGGATTCATCTTTTCAGTTTAATTTTTGAGGTTTGTAAGATAACTGCCTATATTGTACTTCTCCATTAATGGTTGATCCTTAGGTTACAATTCTAGTTTTTTTGGAAGCAGGAATTTAAGACTGAGTGTGCTCTCATTCTGGAAGACCGACGAGGTCTGGATCCCTGCATCGAGTTGTTGTCTGCTTTGCAATCCATAATTGGAGGGGAAAATGCGATTTCTTCCAATACACCAAAGTGGCTTGCTCCTCTGTTGCTGATGATAGATTTATACGAGAAAACTTCCATTGCTTCCCATCGACGTTATGTGTTATCTCATGTAATTGTTTGACAATTTCTTCTAATCTTTGAGTTCAACCAACTTTTGAGGTTTTCTAATTACGATCATTTTTCTGTTGCAGGAAACTGATCATTGCTGGAAATGGTTTGATATAAATTCTGGTCGATGGAGCGCCTACAATTCAGCCAATAACGCTACTATTGATAAAGCATTTTGGAACAACGAAAGCTCAGTAAAAATAGTTGCTGGAAGACGTCGATACGTTATTAACTTCAATGGAATGATCCAGTTGAATGAAGAAACTAGTAATCGAAGGCCGATCACGCTTTGGTTAAAAAATATAAAGAAGACGGACGATTCAGTCGACCAGAAGGAGAAACCTGTCCCTGGTTCTAAAAAACCAAGCAATGAGGAGATCATTTTAAACTTGCAGGGTGGACTGCGGTCATCTACAACTTTCCCGTATGTGGAAGAACCTAATAGTTTGCCAGAAGATCATACGGAGCGAAATTTTTCGCATAATATTCCTTCCAATAAGGATGAAAGTAAAGTTTACAAAGAGAAGGATGTATATCCACAAGGATCCCAATCCAATAATGAGCCCTCCGATGCAGATGCATCTCCTAAAGTTGTTTCTTTGAAAGGATTAAACAGCAATCAAATTGAAGATTTGATCAAGTATGTTAAGTGTTTGCGTGTTAGCTTTTCTTTGCAAGTGGAACGAGGATTGTAGTTAATTTTATTTGTATCTTTAGGTCATGCGTTACATTCATGGGTGTACCTGTGGAACCCGAGTCCCTTCACGCCGTGATGCGAGTGTGCCTTCGCTTGACACGAGACTATAAAGTCGCTGTGATATTCGCCCATTATGGTGGGGTCCACATGTTGTTAAAATTAACACAAAGCTCGGGATTCCCCGGATTTCTACCTCTATCTAATCTTCTGATCCGACATGTTGTTGAAGACCCATTGTGCCTTAAATATGCGATTGAGAAGGTAATCGACTGTACATAATTGTCGTGAATAACTGCAACATGTAGTTCGACAGGATTTTTTATACCTCCCACTTATCTTGAGCACCCATCTAATAAGTTTTCGATTTTTAGATGATTCGAGCTAAAGCAATGTCATCAGGAGCTTCAACTTGCAAAGAACTTCATTATTTATTAAGAGTTTTGGCGCCAGTAGCATGTAGATCTCCTACTTTATTTGTCGATGTGGCAAAGAATATTCTTCGTGTGGACATCAATTGTGTTACACGAAGGAGTAAGTTGAACCTGATTTCTATTTTGTTAGAATTTAAAGGGGATTTTAGTGTAACTATGAGTAATTTGTACATGCATTTTTATGAATAGCCGATGACGACATGAGGCTTATCGTCAAACCAGTGGCTTGTACAGCAGATAATTTCAAAACATATATGGGAGAAACCGCACGGAACGTAATTCAACAACTCCTGATTGCACTGACACTGGTTCAACCAAGTGAAGAAGAAACTGCAACAGAACAGGTAATATAAATCTTCGATTGTCTTTGTTGTTCGACACCCTTCGATTTACTTGATCTTTAAATACTTTTTCGTATTACTTCAAGGCCACAGAGACAGCTGTGTCGGAATCTACTGCAACTGGAGGGTCAATAAAACAAACACAAACTGTTGGTACTGGAGACAATGAGGAACAGGTACGTGTCGATAAATCATTGAACTTTTATGCAGTATCATTTTAAAATCTTGACGACGCTCTTTGTAACTAATATTATCTAGATGGAGACAGATGCTAGTAAAACTTCAAAGGAAAAAGATGCTAAAAATGATGCGAATGAAGCTCAGAAGAAAAAGCCGTTGATACCTAAATTTGCGATTTGTCAGTTGCTCGCTGAATCCGTTCATTCTTACTCCTACTCCTGTAAAATCATCGCAGAGTATTCATTCCAAGGAGGTGCCAGTCCATATGTTCCTGAGGTAAGTCTAAAAAACTTGGAATATGTTTGAGTATCTTTTCTGTGAGAGTTTATAATTCTTTAATCTTAATCTGCTTGTCTTCTTAGGATTGTACTGCCCTAGCTTTTCTCTTAGATAGAATGCTTCCTGCCAATCAGTTCGTTGGTGAGAAGGATTGCTCTAATATCGTTCGCGATTTGATATCGGCCATGGCTGGATGTAATCATCTACCGGATGCTCAAACCATTGTTATATCCGAGGTATATACACCGATAATATACGACTAAAGGATTATATACAGAATTTGCCTTGATTAAGATGCACGATTATGAATATTATAGGTCAAAGCATCCTTGCAAAGGGCTGTAGTAATGCGGGAAAGCGCTGACAAGCATGCCAGAATACAGGCTTTGGCTGGTTTGATTTGTACGATGATTGAATCATGTCCATCAATGCCACCAACTCATATGGTTTCTACCGTAAAACCTACCCAGTTAAAGTAAGTTACGGAAAATATATGTATGAATGAATCTCAACTAAATCCGTAAATTAATTCTTGTTGGTTTTGGTTTTCCAGTATGAACCAAGTTGTCAAGCTGCTTATTCGAAAGAATTTGGTCGTTGATCTTGCTCGAATCCCTCACAACTTGGATCTTTCAAGTCCTCAAATGGCTGCTACAGTTAACGCAGCCCTGAAACCCCTTGAATTGATCTCAAGGATAGTAAACCAACCCTCGCTGCCTCAACTTGTTCGACAAAGGCAAAAAACAGAAGCTGCAGCTCATTCAGACTCCGTTAATAATACGCATACCGGTAAGTGTACTTTCATGAATGTCTGTGAACTTCACTTTTTATTATCTTCGTGAATTAAATAATAACACCTTTCGGAATGCACGAATTACTAGGTGGTACGAGTAATTCCGAAGGAACCCATGCCCAAGGGGAAGAAACCGTTGAAGACGCCGATAACACTGAGCACGACATTTCAGGCGCAGCAGAAAGTTTAGATCCCACATCAGAAAGTCATACTCACGATCATGAGCCTGCCGAGGAAGGAGATGACGTACCTGATGTTTTGGAAGATATAATGGATCAGCTGCTGGACAGGTAATGCCAACAATATATATTGCTAAAAAATTTTACTTAGTGCCTCTGTTTTCAATTTGGTTTTTGATTATATTACGAAGAGAACTGCAGTACGGAATGCATAGGATTATTGAGTAAGTTCACGTGCTACCTGTAAGCCAAAAACACGTTGGTCGAATTTACTAACTTTGTTTTACCAGAGACCACACTTGGGTCGCCCTGGATACATTACAGTTGAAAATTTTGAAACAGGGTAAACCAATACGAAGATACCGGTAAAAACCCGATTTTTCGGGAGTTCCGGAATTACTTCAAAACGGTTCGTCAGATTTTTACGTGATTTTGGATTATTGCATAAAATTGCGTGCTGCTCTGCAGCCCGGAGCGTTTTTGAAAAATCCGAAAAACAGCTTCAAAATTTTGAAAACACTTTCAAAACGACGAGCCGTTTTGAAGTAATTCCGGAACTCCCGAAAAATGGGTTTTTACCGGTATCTTCGTATTGGTTTACCCTGTTTCAAAATTTTCAACTGTAATGTATTCAGGGCGACCCAGGTGTGGTCTCTGGTAACACAAAGTTGGTAAATTCGATCAACGTGTTTGTGGGTTACAGGTTCCACGTGAATTTACTTACTATACAATTGATTATCTTTGCAGGGAAAATGTGGAAGTACTAGCTAGCGTAGGTGGTAATGAATCGCACAGTAACCGAATGGATACGGAACAGGACCAGAATCCTCGAGAACACGTGTTTCAAGCCAGAGAGGTTTGTTGTTGTTTAAGTAGATATTTTTGCACTTACGTGTTTGTAACGTAGAACGGTAAAAAAAATTTCGTTTCTCCAACCGCAGTTTGAAGACGACCACGACCAAAATGACACTAGTGACTCTGATACTGATCCCTCAGATGATAACGATGATGATGGTGAAGGAGACGGTGAGACTTATATCTATAATATTAGCATCCAAATTAAAGTCCCCGTATGTACTTTCTACATCGCTATATTCAGGTGACGAAGATGAGGAAGATGATGAGGATGATGAGGACGATGAAGATGGTGGCTCTAACTTTGATGATCGGGATGCTGAGTATATGGAAGAAGGTTTTATTCGTTTTCCAGGCATGGATAGGGACGATGATATGCTCATGGTTCAGTATGGAGGAGACCCAGAAAATGCCCCTGTATTCTTTACTAATAACACCAGTTATAATTTGAATATGGGTTTATTTGATGACCCCCTTGTAAACGAGCATCCCAGTGGTACGTGGTTTCAGAAAATTATACTAGTAGCATTTACCTCTTTTTAATATGTTACACATGATAAATGTATTTAATCGATTTACGGATACACGTAGGGTTACGATCCAATCATCCCTTGCTGACACCTCCTATGACTGATCCACCTGTAAGTGGTAGCGTTACCACCCGCGGTCACAGAGCGGGAAGGCAAAGAAGATATCAGTACATTCAGTTTAATCCTCGACATCCTCATCCGCCTGCAATTCTGCAACGGTAAGAGTAAACTATGAACGCTGTGCTTTGTGGTTTTTTTCTGGATGTTTGTATTAACGCTATCTATTATATGAATGTAGATTGTTGGGGCCTTCTACCGCTCAGGAAGTTATTCAGCTTACGACAGGGCAAGCTCTGAACTCTGCAGGGATCCGGGACGCTCGACTTCTAGTTATGGATGCCTCTTCCGTGAGTATTTCTCATAATGAAGCTAATCGACTAATGGATGAAGGGCTGGTAAAATTATACGGTCCAGTCAGCCGCTATTTGATTAGCCAAATAATTGACGAAGCTATTTCTCATTTCACTTGCTAGATTGAAAAATATAATAGACATTTTTACGTACATTTTGTAGGGTCTATTCGTGTAGGGAAAAGCTTGTCATTAGTGGGTTAATGTTAAGCTGGAAATTTGTCCAGTTTAACAATAGTTTTAAATATTTTGTCAGACAAAGTCAGCAAACAATTGGACTTGGAATCTGCTTTGCATTGGGTTTTTCTGACAATTTTTCAACCCCGAGCTAACACAAGATGGGATGTAATATCCAATATGTAGATATACTCTGTGCCAGTGCGTTTTAACTTACCATATATATATATATTGTAGGATCAAAACACGCACCGACAAGGTCCTAACGGTGGTAGTGGAAATGGCTGTCTAGCAAATTATACCGCTTTACACTGGTGGTGCGAAGAAGCCAAAGCTTTGGATGGAGAATCTATGCATGATTGTGTAGTTGGTAAGTCAAGTAACAAAGTTGTAGTTGTTCAGTATACTTCAGTAAACTTCATAAATTTTCGTTTCTGACTCGTGTCTTCAGCTGTGAAAAGAAGTATAGTCCAGGCAGTTGAAGAGGACCGCGATAATGTATTTAAAGCCAGATTTGACAAGAAACAAAAGGAAACTATCGAGGCGGAGACACTCGCTGCACCTAATGTCAACAAAACCCTTAGTAAATACAGAATTAGTGGTTTTATTTTTTTATGGGGAAAATGGCAGAATGTCTATACATGATAACAACTTTTGTTTGTAGATATAACAAGACCAGCCCACCCACAAAACCAGGGTGGAGATTCAGAATCTTCTGATGTAGAATTAAACAGAACCGAAGAGTCGTTACCAGATATTACCAGTGCAAACACCTCTGGTGATGGTGTACGTTTGAGCCTGGGTGAGTTGATGCAGACATGGAATATATAATAATATATAAGGATGTTCACTAATAACTTTTGGGACACGTTTAGATGCCGTTGATGAGACAGTCGAACATTCGGGGAGGCAGGTTGACCAAGAAGGCAATACGGAAACGGTGTCACAACTTACAACAGACAGTCAAAATGTTTGTGAAAACCAAACGGAGAATCTTACTGATGGTAGTAACATACCAGAGAGTGGAAATAGTACTGGAGCCGTAACTATGGAAGATGAAGGGAGAGAAAGCAAGTCGGAAGAAGCTGAACTGATGATGGATGTAAGTACACATTTCAGAAGCATTATGCATGGAAAACGTGGCATAATACGTACTTCTTGAGCATTATTTAATTAATGTAGACTCGTGCCGCTACATCGCCCGGCATGGAACAGCAGTCAATTGAGGAAGTGTTTGTCCCCATTGGCGAAAGCACAGGAATTGATTTAGTAGTTAATACCGAAGATATTAGCAGCTCATCAGGTACATTATTTGATTTTAGTAGTTTGTTACCTTGATAAAAACACGTGGTGTATTTATTGTCCATTGTGTTGAATTGAATTCTATTTTTTGTTCCAAAAGAACAAAGACTCCAGGAGAATGTGTCTGATGTAAATGCTAGTGACAATACTGGTGCCCCTTCAGAATCTCCGAGGGATAATGCTAGTGCGTTCGCGCCATCTGAAGTTTCGAACACTGAGCCTGTAGCCGGTCCTTCTGGTACTGCACAGCTCAATGACGATTTGCGTAATATTCTTGGAGATATTGTTATTCCTGATGGAGTGGACCCCTCATTTTTGGCTGCATTGCCAGAAGAAATCCGACAAGAAGTTATAAACGAACATTTAAGAACGTAAGCTCCATTTTTACAATTACAGTTTTTAAAATGTAGTTTAAAAGTCAATCCCTTAAATTAAAATTGTCGTTAAGATTTATCATAATATTGTTATCGTGACAGATTAAGACAAACTAATGAAAGGAATCAAGCGAGTAATGTAGCAACAACATCCAGTAATGAAACTGCTGCCCCTAGTGTAATTGATGTGAGCCCTGAGTTTTTAGCAGCCCTACCACCCAATATCCAAGAGGAGGTATTAGCTCAACAAAGAATGGAACAGCAACGAAGAGCTGCAACAGCGTCAAATCCAAATGACCCAGTAGATACTGAGGCCTTTTTCAGAAATCTCCAGCCATCTTTGCGACAAGCGGTTAGTAGTTATTTATTCATTTAATTCGTATCGTATTATGAAAGGAGACTTATTGCAAAGTCCTCCGTTTTGTTATCTGAAGCCACAGTTCGATTAGAACTTCACAGTGTTTGTGTTTACAACAAAATACCGCTGAATTGCAGATTTTGGCGGATATAGAAGAATCACAAATATCCGTGCTGCCGCCCGAATTAGCTGCCGAAGCTCAAAATTTACGACGAGAATGGGAAACTAGAAATAGGGCCCTGTTACAAGACCATCCTTTCTTCATGCACAGTCATCAGTCTGGCACAACGTTGTCTTCAATTTTGAGAAATGGTGGTTAGTCATGACTTAATGTAGATTTATGGAAGTTATGCTTCCAAGTGAACCAGTCGTTGACGGTGAAAATCATTAACAACATTTTGTGTTATTTGTTTCCTAAAGTAGGTGTTCGTCTCAACCCCAGGTATGCCCTTCACAATGCTACTCAACGTAGTCATGCCCAATGGGCTACCAGTTGGCCACGATTAACCCCTCCTGTTGGGGCACATAATACGTTGATGAGGTAATTTTTATGGCCATGTTCACTGCAGTAAATTAAAAAAACACAAGAAAAAATGATTCGTTGAACAAGTATTTCTTAAACTAATGGGTAAATTCAATCCTTTTACAGTGGTAAAGTAAAAGGAAAGCAACTGGTAGACCATGAGACACTTTGCTGCCTACTAGTCCTTTTATTTGTCGACGAGCCAAGACTCAATACGGGAAGACTGCATCGCGTTTTGCGAAACTTATGTTACCATGCCTCAACAAGGCAATGGGTGATTAAGGTAATATAATTTTGTTATTATGTGATCCTTTCTTAAATATGGTTTATAAACGCGATGTAATTTTTATGCTACAACTATTTTCAGTCACTATTATCTGTGATGGAGAAAAGTAACGAGTGCACGGTCGTAACACCAATATATGGCATTAATGAAACAACTGAGGAACGCGTTCCTTCCTCCAAACATCCCTACCACACGGACAACATTAGTTCTCTGGCTGTAAAAAAGATGCAATTATTACCTGCATCTTGGCTAAATATTAGTTTGGATGCAGCATTAGGATGCAGAGCCAATGTATTTCAAATTCAAAAAAGTTTTGCATCTGGTAAAAAAGGGGGCTCTGAATTTAGGAATATAGCAATTCATAGTCAAGCCGTTCCTCCTATATGCCGGTGAGATTTAAATTTGATAATCTTATCTTGATAATCTTTGATAATAATTATAATAAATAAGATCTTCGTTAGGATTTGTTTTTACGGTTGTTGTGATTTTTACAGTCATACATTGGATGTTTTGAGCAACCTCGCAAAGAGCTTCCCGACTCAGTTTCTACCCATGAAAGCTAAAATGGCACCCCTCTTCATGGACACAAATGCAAAGGCTGCAAATATTGAAAAGGAATTATCAGGAGATCCAAAGCCTCGAGTTGTAACTACAATTTTAGGAAAAGGGAAAACTTCAGATAATCTTGCAGAGTTTTGGGATCTACTTCTTAAGTTAGATACTGCATCAAGTAGTAGAAAGGTTGGTGAATTTATGCCGTTATTAACGTGTCGTATGTATAACGAAGAAGTGCTAAGTAATACCAATTATTTTTTTGCCTTTCAGTGTAAAAGCATTGCGAAAGTTCATTCAAGTAGTAATGTGAATATTGACCTAGCTCCATCGTCCGTTTCGTTTGAAGCATCTCCATTTGGTCAGCTTATATCTATGTTAGCTTACTCCTTTGTTAGGAGAAGTACCATGTTAACAGATAAGTTATTAAGACTGCTGTCACTGATCTCTTTGGGCATTCCTGACACATCGGGCTATGGAAGGAAAATATTACTTTTGGATACCGATGCCCTTAAAGATACATCCACACAGATCTCGGAGTCTCATTTGCAACTTATTGTTGACGTAATCACCTCCAAGAGTTGTTCGGAGGAAGGATTAGAAGAAGCAACATCGCTGTTACTTAATCTGTCCTATGGTCCTCCTGCGGCCAGAGATAAGGTAATCTATTGTCTCATCATTCTACCGATCCTGTGAATTTCCAATAAAATCCAATTTTCTGTTTTTGCAGATTTTGTCTTTACTAGTAGAAGGTGTTAAAGAATTAGGGAACGTTGTTTGCCGACATATAGCAGCTTTGATGAATGAACTCAAAATAATGAACAAATCATTAAACAACGAAATTAGAGAAGTTGGGGAAGAATCTAATCAGCCGGCAGTTAGTGAGCCAGAGGGTGGAGACAAGCTATTTAAAGGGACATTAATCAACAGGTTAGTGTTGCTAAAAGTAGTTTTTGAGCACGAAAATGTTTTTGAGTCGTGAAGTGGTAAATAAAAGCTGTAATTATTGGAATGTATAAACAACGTGTATAGGTTCACAAGGGAAACTGTGGTTGTGACGTCAGGTAGTAAATCTAAAGCAACATGCGAACTTCAACTCCCTTCGATGGCAGCCTTAACTTCGAAAACATCAAGTCAAGCGTTTTTCTTACGTCTATTGAAAGTGATAATCAGTTTACGAGATGCGATTCGAATGGCTATTCGTAAACACAATCAGAAAGGTAAAGCTTTGCAAATTACTAAGTCAAGTTATAATTTTTCGTGTATCTGACATCCATTCTTATCTGAATTTTGTATTTGTTTGCAGGACCTGGTGCGTCTTCTCAAGGTATGCAGAATTTAATAGGTTGGAATCCTCAAATGTCGAGTACTACTGTGAACGAAAGAATTGATGAAGCTCCTATTGTAAATGCAGGAGAAACAGCTGCTGCTGCATCTAGATCCAATGAAAGAACTAATCAGGGTGAAGAACCATATCAAGATAGTGGAGCAGGAGGTCTTGCTGCTGGTAGTACTGCTTCTGCTGCGGCTGCTGCTAACACTGCCGCTGTTGTTAACACTGCCACTGTTACTAACACTGCCGCTGCTGCTAACACTGTCCCAACCACCAGTGGTGGAGGTTCCGAGAGCATGCCTGTGTTGGAAGAATCGATGGACATAGATCAGGACCAACGAGAAAATCAACAAATGGACACCTCCGAGAATAAAACTATAAATCCAAATGAAACAGTGAATTCTAATATCGTAAGTTCATTTTAATTTGTTTATAAATCTTAAAATGATTTTGTTACAAACACCCATGATGTACAATACGTATCACAGTTCTTATAATCGCATGCATGAGATAATACTTGAAATCTACTGCAATATCATGTTTCACAATTTAAGCAGAAATCCGACGATGTATCAAAGCCTGTAGATGAGTCGTTTCTACTTCCACGATTAAGTTCGTTGTTGGACCTAAATGAACTTTGGGATACTTTAAGTAAATGCCTATTAGAACTCGGACATACACCTGATCATCATGCAGTGTTGGTTCTACAGGTACCAAACATTTTAGTTTCAAAAAGATTTTGTCGTAGTTTTATGAACCGTTACCACATTGGAATTTAATTGTCACTTGAAACATAATATTTGTTTTTACGTGTTTGTAAAGGAGTGTGAGATTTGTTTACTTGCAGATTTTGATTCGCACCGATTTCATTATGATTTAAATTTTTGCTGCAGCGTTTCCTACCAAATTATACTGAAAATGTTGTTTTGTTTTAGCCTGCTGTGGAAGCGTTCTTTCTGGTTCACGCATCTTCTACTGAGAGAGAGGATAAGAAAACAAACGTTCGAGAGTCCCGGGAAGCTCAGCTAGCTCATTTACAGCAAGAGTTGCCTCCAGTTTCACCCATCGTAGGCAGTGATAACACCCGTTCGCAAGTAGACCTAGAAATGGTGGACTCTCAGTTGTCTTCCTTCGACACTACTCAGCAGGCAACGACTGAAATGACTCCAGATACTCAGAAATTTTTAACCTTTGCTGGTATAGTTGATTTCCTTTCGTAATGTGATTTAATAGAGACTGTATTAGGATTTGGATAGTGTTCAGGGTATCAATTACCGTTTAACATTATTTTTCCTTCTTTTAGAAACACACCGAACCGTTCTTAATCAAATATTGCGACAGTCTACAACTCATTTGGCGGACGGCCCGTTTTCTGTACTTGTTGATCACACTAGAGTGTTGGATTTCGACGTTAAAAGGAGATATTTCCGAACTGAATTAGAACGATTAGATGAAGGAGTTCGGAGAGAAGATTTGGCAGTACATGTGGGGCGGTCAAGTGTATTTGAAGACTCGTTTAGACAGCTGCAACGTCGGAGTGCGGAAGAATGGAAAAATAGATTTTATATTGTTTTCGAAGGTAAAATTAACTAAAACCACATGCAAGTCTAGTTTAAATTTGTGCTTTTATTTAATGTTCACGTGTTTAACATCTCTGTCATATATTTTAGGTGAAGAAGGGCAGGATGCTGGTGGCTTACTGCGCGAGTGGTACGTAATAATTTCCAGAGAAATATTTAATCCTATGTACGCTCTATTTACTATTTCTCCTGGAGATCGAGTAACGTACATGATTAACCCATCTTCACATTGCAATTCCAACCATCTTTGCTACTTCAAGTTTGTGGGACGTGTGATTGGTATGTTTTGAATCATCCACACTTTTCCATTCGTACTTTGAGGTTTCTGTTGATTTATTGTTTCCTATTTTAAATTTGCAGCTAAAGCAATTTACGACAATAAACTTCTAGAGTGCTATTTCACACGTTCATTTTATAAGCACATATTGGGAAAGCCTGTGAAGTATACGGATATGGAAAGTGAAGATTACAGTTTTTATCAAGGGCTAGTTTTTCTGATGGATAATAGTGTTAATGATTTGGGCTACGACCTAACATTCAGTACAGAGGTTCAGGAATTTGGAGTCACGGAAGATAGAGACTTAATTCCAAACGGAAGAAATATTCCCGTAACAGAAGAAAACAAAATGGAGTATATTCGTTTAGTGTGTCAGATGAAAATGACAGGTGCTATTCGGAAACAGTAAGTAACCGTTTCATTATATTAGTACACTCAAAAGTGATGGCATTTCACGAAGTTGTTGACTGTGCTAGGAATTATTCGAATGGTTCTACTTGGATATTTATTAGAGAAATTAATCATGGAACATTAATTTTCATTTACCCAGGTTGAACGCATTTTTGGAAGGGTTTTACGATATTATTCCTAAACGCTTAATATCCATCTTCAATGAACAAGAGTTAGAACTACTGGTATCCGGATTGCCTAGCATTGATATTGAAGACTTGAAGTCAAATACAGAGTACCATAAATATCAGCCGAATTCACTGCAGGTACGTGATGATTATTTAATCGTGTCAATTATATAAGGTATTCTATAAAGTCAGAAATTGTTAAATGAACATCAAAACTCTGCTTTCCCCTCTAGATTCAATGGTTTTGGAGAGCTCTTCGGTCATTTGATCAAGCGGACAGAGCCAAGTTTCTTCAGTTTGTCACGGGAACGTCAAAAGTGCCTCTTCAAGGATTTGCTGCACTAGAAGGAATGAATGGTGTTCAGAAATTTCAAATACATCGTGATGATCGATCAACTGACAGGCTTCCTAGTGCCCATACTTGGTGAGTATAAACATTTTCATAGAATACATTTATACAATGTCTAGTAATTTGTTTGTTGAAAGCTTCATTAAAAATTTTATTGTTCACCTAGTTTCAACCAGTTAGACCTTCCAGCTTATGAGACTTACGACAAACTTCGAACGTACCTTTTGAAAGCCATTCATGAGTGCTCCGAAGGGTTCGGCTTCGCTTGAAGACAACAACTCAGCGTGATACGAGAAAAGATTCGATTTATAAAGTACCTACATAATTTTACATTACGTTTAGCTGTTACGGTTATACCTTATATATATGCATATATTGTAAAGATTTGCTTTGCATCCGTTGAGTTATTTATTGGTAAAATTACAGGTTATGCAATTTTGAAATGTAGATTTATAAATTTTGAGATAAAACAAAAATTTTTCGTCGAACAAGGCATCAATGTTTACAACCACTAAACATGTGTGGGACAAATTTATTTACATTATTAATGCTACTTTAATAAACTTAATTGTTATAATATTATAAAGGGTAGTAAAATATACTAAAACTATATACATAACTATAATGTGGAGTTTTCGGAAGATTTCGTATTGTGTGCGAAAATCGCTATTATTAATTTCGTATGGAGGGAAGGGGCAGAAATGTATAAAGCATATGTACCAACGTAGTGAAATAATGCAGTTCATTGTCTTAAATTTTTGAAAATCAAATCTCGATAAATATTAATTTTGTCAGTCAACATCAATGGAAATTATTATTCATTTTATGCTGAATATTTACGACATGCTTGATTAAATTATTGATTCATATGGTTATGATCACTATTATAGTGTGTGTAACATGATAATAAATAACTGGATGGATACGTTGATTAATAATTGATACTATTATAAATTAATGGTCGTGATTACACTTCTGGTTTGTATAAAAATGTATTGTAAGAAAGTTTGAACGAAAATCTTTTTAGTATTTTTCTCATGTTCACTTGCGTATGTACGATGAAATTTGTTACTAATTAGCAGTTTGTGCAATCGTCTTTATAGAATTAAGAATAAAATAATTTTGATGCTTTATCCATGCGTTTGTGTGAATCTTAAATGTCATGTAAAGTTGCCTATAAAGCATCGTGTGCATGTGTGAACGAGTGTAGCAACTATCTGAATGACGATTAGATTCGTGAAGGGTATTTGTTAACGTTGGATTAATTAGTAAGAACTACTTTTTCATCGTAAATTGTAATAATTATAATTACGTGTTGTTAATGAAATGTAACATTTTACTAAGTTGGTGGATTTGGTGTGTACTTATAATTCTTGCGATTACTCTGAAGTTACTCCCCCGTAACTTGTTGCTATAATAAAGTGATTGTACTGATAACAAAAATTGCTGCATGATTAAGTTGTATTTGTAATCTGACGTAGGCATAAGCCGTTTTTCTAAAACAGCATGAGGATGCTGTAATTTATAGTAATAATATTCTATGTTCATCTTTTGTTAAGCATGGATGTCTGTCTACTTTGCTAAACAAATTGCAAAATTTCACAATAAATGAACAAAAACTCTTATTTTACCTTCTTATTTGGTTATTGGTCTAAAGAATATTAGCGTTTTGAAAAAACAAGGTTTTAATCCCAAATTCATTCGATCGAGATATCGGAATGTTTGTTATTTTTTTCGCTGATCCAATCTGACAGTTGAATATTATTATTAAATGTCAACATTTTTGGATTATTGGTTTGAGGACACTTACCAAATTCACTACACAATGTTAATTGAATGCTAGTTGCATGCGTCACAATCATGCTTTTGGTCACCAATAAGCAAATTTAATGCTCTTCACAATGAATTTCTCCGTATACTTTAACTCTCAGGCCATGTAATATTGTGGAATGATTGGTAATATTGTCTTAATTTTCGTTGTCCAACTCATCGCAAGTCATTGTATGTAGTATACATATAGGCAAAAAAGTCTTGAGCCAAAATTCACATATGATATTCATATAAAATTTCCACCTTCTATTCTACGTATCGTAAGTTCTGAAAGGGTAAGAAGATGGCATCATTTAACACCTTCAATCGCCGTATAGGTACTGCCATTTTTAGAATTTATTGCTAAAATCCATATTTAACGTGAAGTCTGGAACTATTATCGAAATCAACATTTCTCCATTTATTCTTCTCCGATCTATTTTAAAACAAACATTCAGTATAAAACGTGCAATTTTAATAAAGGTGAAATATATTCCTAAGGGGGTAGGAAAGATAGGGCTCTCATCTTCAGTTAAAGTTAATGAGTATTAATAACTTTTTTACCTACACAGATACTGGTTGAATTAATTTACCTACTCTCAGCGCAAAACCGATCATATTAGTGGCGTTTTCTTCATTTAAGGAACAACTATTGTATGTATGTACAACTTAATGTGAAAGGCACGGGAAAGATGTGCAAAAAACTATACTATAAATTACACAAAGTAAAAATTTGTTGGAAAGTGTGTCGTATGAAAGTTGTGGATGTTTCAAACATTTAGATATACCGGCGTCATCAAGTAAAGCAGACAGGGCCGACTTCAATCCAGAATGATTGCTTGCTTTCACCTATGTCCTTAATGGAGATGTCAATGATAGGAAGTCTTTGAGCTTTGTCTGTGGTATACGATATGGCCGTTTTCGCCCACTCCAACTTCTTCGACTATAAACATTCGGAGAAAAAAGTTTTCCTTAGAATTCCTTTTTAACATGCTTGTAATTTATCACTGTTTGCTTGTTTACAGCTATTATTAATAAAGTGACATCGACAGGAAGAGTCCTCTGGTGGATACTTTACGCGATTTTTAAAATTAAAATTAATTATGATAATAAAAGCAATAAAAATATATTTACCCTGCATTCGTCATCGTGAACAGTATAACGTGTTTTTCTAGTTCCCCTGGCAGTCAATTCCAGGTCATTCCAGCTCATTAGCTTAAGTGCACTTCGGTAACTTCTCTTTTGGGAATCGTAGTGAGCAGCTGAATTGAAACAGTGGTACGTAATATTTTGCTCAGCGCCAGCGGACAAAAGCTGCAAGAACGCCATCTGGTTTCTATCTGTCTTGTACGTAAACTATTGGGGAAAACAAAAACAAAGAATTTCACTTATAATTTGCAGTGAAAGTCATGAAAATTTAAATTGCCTTCCCCGTAAAAATCTCCATTGGTTTTACCTGAAACCCACCCTCTAAATCAGAAAGCCAATAATCCCCTGGGACCTTGAGAATCGGCGTCATTTCCGGCGTTTTTTCTGGCTTTGGATAAACGCAAGTTGTTTTTGTTTCTACTTTGCAATATACCAATATAGCATCTCTGCTATCACCGCCATTCGGATCAACCCAGTATTCACCTGTAAATAAAACAAAATTATGAAGCTAAACTTTAAATAAAGTTTATAGCAAGTAATTTGTTACACTTTTTACCAGATTTTGTTTCAGGGTGTGCTGCTATCAAATCCCGACAAGTTTTAGCTGGAGCTTTCTTATCCCCTCCTGGTTTTTGGAACTGTTGGAAATTGGATTTAAGCTGTTCATATGCTTGTAGAACTATTTTTCTCCGTTCTTCGTCTGTTATTTCTTTCCCTAGAATTCGCAAAGGCTCATCTGCTGCTAGTGGATCTGGACCCTTCATTACGGCAAATATATACAATGTCGTATTATAAAATGTAATCAATTTGATGAAATAATCTGGTCACTCAAGGAATGACGCTGATAAATTATTTGTAAAAATCTGACACCTTTTGTTGCGATTGACCAAGCAGTGCCGCCAGTGCCGCTGCATCATATCCCACAGGCTCACCAGGGGGACCTGGTGGACCTGGAGGACCTGAAGGGCCATGTAAACCAGCTCTACCATTCTCTCCTTGGGGACCTCGTTGACCAGGAGGTCCAGACGGACCTGGTGCACCTCCATTACCGTCTCTTCCAGGAGGCCCTAAAAATCCAACATAATTAAACTTGAAGTCATGCAGAGAACAGGGATGGTTCCCTCACATGATTTACGTACCCTTTGGACCAATATCACCAATTTTTCCGACCGACCCAGGTGATCCGACAATACCTCTGTCCCCAGCAGGGCCCTAGCAGTTGAAATAAAATGAAAATAAATGGTTAAAAATTTACAAAAATCAACATAATTTAATATAATTGGAAACAATTATTTACCTGTGGACCTGGTAAACCTTGTAAACCAATTAGACCTCTGTGACCCTTGGATCCTTTAGAACCACCTCCTCCTTTATCACCCTTATCTCCTTGTGGTCCAGGAGGTCCCTGTTTACCTCTGACTCCCTGTAGGACAAATGAAAGATTCATTGTATAACACACTAAAATAAAATTTGTTAACAAAAGAATATACAAATGGCACAGTTACAAAAACCAAAGTTAATATATATGAAAAAGAATTGCTAGCAACAAACGACGCACCGGAGGACCTTCAACTCCTGGTGGTCCATGTTCTCCTCGAGGACCGCGTTCACCAGTAGGACCAGGAGCTCCAGCATTACCTGGTGGACCCTACAACATAAACTCATATATTTAAAATCCCAATGACCTCATATTTGTATAAATTACAACACAAATAAAGTTATCATTACAGGCAACCCTCCGATTCCAGGTAATCCCATAACTCCTGGGGCACCGTGAGGACCTTTATCACCAGGTCGACCTCCAATGCCGGGGGGTCCAACTTTCCCTTGAACACCTTCAGGACCTGCAATTCCACGAGCACCTGCGGGACCTGGTGGTCCCATTATACCCGTGTCTCCTCGTGATCCCTCCCCACCAGGTTTTCCTTGTGGTCCGGGTTCTCCCTAATCATTTTATACGTGTATATTATTTTATTGGCTGAAGGTATATACTAATCGTTATTTCAAGAAATTTCTTTTTAAAAGTGGTTACGCCTTTCAAGTTCATAGTCATAATTCGTTGATACAAACCAGAAGTTACCGTTAAAATAAGAGAGAATAAAAACTAGTAGTGCAGTAGTTAGTAAAGTGGTAGTGTCAGAACCGCAATACTTGAGTTAATAAATTACCAAAGCTCCTCGAGGTCCTCTTGCTCCAGGCGGGCCAGTAGGCCCAGACACTCCTGGTAAACCTCTGTCACCTTGTGGTCCCTGAGCCCCTAAAATTGTTTAGATATATCACACTTTGATTGTTTATTCATTTAAAAAAAATTCACATGATTGGTGATAGCTAAATCTTTTATTACCTGGTTTGCCAACTCCTCCACCTGGACCTTCTGCTCCACCTTCACCTTTCGGACCTTCCGGTCCTGGTGCACCGGCTGGGCCAGCAGGACCTGGGTTTCCGACTCGACCATTATCTCCTGCAGTCCCCTTCACTCCTGGGACGCCCATTGCTCCCGCTGGACCAGGTGCACCACTCATTCCCTATTAACGCAATAAATTGACTATATAGATACCTGGGGATCAAACTGTACTTGCAAAACTTTACTTAAAAAATAATAGTAATTACCGGAGGACCCGGATTTCCTGCTCGACCTGGCCCTCCTTGATGACCAGCTTCTCCTCGAATACCAGGTTCTCCTCTAGCTCCTTTGGCTCCATGTAGTCCTTTCAATCCGGGCAGACCTACGAATAAAATGTCATTCCGATTAGTTACAGTGTTTAAGTAGAAATGTGAGTATTGCGGTTTCATGAAGATATTAAACTTAGCCAACACCTTGTTCTCCGGGTTTTCCCGTGCTTCCCGGTGACCCTTGTTCTCCTTTTGGACCCGGTAATCCTCTCTCTCCCTTTCCACCCGAAGTGCCACTCGGACCTTGTGGACCAGGGAATCCCTGAAGACCAGGTGGACCTGTTGGGCCTCTTTCTCCAGGCGCTCCCAAGCCACCGGCTTCACCTAAATACAGTGAACAATAATATATGTATATTACTTGTGTTCATTTATATTTTACAATTAGATTAGCATGGTAATAAAAATCACTGTAGTACCAGGTGGTCCTGCCGGTCCGGGGTCTCCTCGATCAGCAGGTTCTCCAGGAGGACCTACAGGGCCTGAAACTCCAGGAGGTCCCTGGTCGCCAGCACGTCCAGGTGGTCCGGCAGGTCCCGTCATTCCAGGTAAACCTCGTTCTCCCTTTTCCCCTGATAGGCCTGGTAGTCCTCTAGCTCCGGGTAATCCCTGTAACATTGAGTAGAACAATAGTAGTATTCTGTTCATCTAATATTATTTTTAAATGCATACGATATATTTACCAATAAACCAGTTGTTCCCGCGTGACCTTTGTCTCCTTTGATTCCCGGTGCTCCCTATTTAAAAAATGTTTAACAATTATTAATGTCAGCCAAGGTTTACAGTAATTAGTATTTAATTTCAAATTTTGTAATACCGGAGGACCATCCGGACCCATCATTCCAGCTTCACCTCTGTTTCCTGGTGGACCTGATGGTCCAATAGGGCCTCGTTCTCCCGGAAATCCTCGCTCTCCTCTTCCACCAGTAGCTCCCGGCAGTCCTACTGGTCCCTGGCCTCCTGGTTCACCATCTTTACCTGGTGCTCCACCTGCGCCTGCTGCACCAGGTAAACCCTAAAAGCAAAACGTTAATTATGAACTCTACAGGATAGCAGTATTTTTTATAAAGAGGTGTGTAAATAACGAGCATTGTTACCGCAAAGCCACGCGGGCCTGGTGGTCCTGGTTCACCTCTTCCTCCCTCAGGCCCTGGTAAACCTTGTGGACCATGTAGTCCTGGTCCTCCATCCTTACCTGGGTCGCCTCTGGGTCCTGTTGCTCCCATGACACCCGGTTCTCCGTCCTTTCCTGGCTCACCCTGTTAAGAATTGTTCAAGAAACCATTTACTGGTACGACTTTTTATTGGATAGATGGCACTCCTCAGTTAATGCCCGCAATACAAAAAACCAATGGAACACTTAACAACCACGTCATGCTTTTAATTAAAAGAATTAAAGAATCTTACCGGGGGACCTTTATCTCCCAAGCCTCCGATTGGACCTGGAAGACCAGGTGGTCCCTGTAATCCCTGATCACCTGGCTTTCCATCCTGACCAGGCAGTCCTCTTTCTCCAGGGGCACCAGACTTTCCAGATAAACCAGGTGGTCCAGGCGGACCCCGTAACCCCTAACATTATTTAATTTTTTGCTCGTTAATGTAAATACTCCTTGTCGATATGTTCTTCATAGGATACTGCCCTCCATAGGACAACACCCTAACACAATAATAATTATTATACAAATTATTTAAATATGAAAAACCTGTAAACCGGTTGGTCCAGGTCGACCTCCTTCCCCATTAGAGCCTTTCGTTCCAGGGGGGCCAGGTGGACCCCGATCTCCCCCTTGACCCTTTGGGCCAGCAGCGCCGTCTTGTCCAGGTTGACCTCTGCCACCAGGTGGACCCCTTTCTCCTGTAGGGCCTGAATTTCCCGGAGGACCCCTCGGACCAGGTTTTCCTCTTTTACCAGGTGCTCCACCTGCACCAGGCAATCCTCGAGATCCTTGGGATCCTCCTTCACCTTTAGGTCCAGGCTCACCCTTTACACCACCTTCACCTGGAGCGCCCTAATTATACAATTGTTGTTACGCATTAAGAATTTTTGCATACATGTAGATATTTACAAAAATACAACACCACGATGTACAAAGCGCCTTTAAGTTGCTCTTTATATTTCAAGGTTTTCAAAAGTGGTTTTGGCTCATCCCAATATCATAGACTTACGGGATTGCCCTTTGAACCACCTGGGCCGGGACTGCCAGATAATCCTGGCGGACCACGAGGACCAGGGAATCCTTGTCCACCGGGTGGACCGGCATGACCTGGTGAACCCTTTTCCCCATGTACGCCATCCTTGCCCGGTGGTCCTGAAGGTCCGGCATCACCAGGAGATCCTGGTCTACCTCCCTCACCTATACATACATATAAATGAGCGTTTAAATTTACAGATGCTCAAAATTATCGTAAAACATTAAATAAACTAACCTCTGGGCCCCTGAAGTCCTGGTGAACCTTTAGGACCTGCAACTCCTTGATCTCCTTTAGTTCCTGGGGCACCGGGAAACCCAGGAGAACCGGGTTTTCCTATGCCTCCCTGAATTTATTAACAATATCCGTTATTTGGCTGTACATACCATAACATTGGTTTACATATGAAAGTTAAACATTTTCATACTGGTAATCCGGGAGGACCAGCGATTCCGTCGATGCCTCTAAGCCCAGGAGGCCCAGGAGGACCTTCTCTACCTCTTTCTCCCCTTGGTCCTGCAGAGCCCTATTGTGTAAACGTTTGGAAGACAGAATAAAATAGTAAGAAAAAGAAATATGAAAAAACCCAAGAACGCCAAATGGAAAGCTTAATTTACCGTCGTTCCAATCGGTCCAGGTGGTCCTGGTAATCCATTTATTCCTTTCTCCCCTGGCACTCCCTGTTCGCCCTTACCCCCATCCAAACCCGGAAAGCCACGGTGGCCTTTAGCACCAGGTGGCCCAGACATTCCAGGTAATCCCCTAGAACCTGGCGGACCTGAAGGTCCAGGGGATCCAGATTGACCGTCGTCTCCAGGTTCACCCTAGAAGTTTATTTATGCCAAATCAGACTAGCAAACATTGAAGTTGTCTAATGGTTATGTATAACATACATCCTTTCCAGGTAATCCTTGCAGACCCCGTGGACCAGGGGAACCGGGCGGACCTTGAGGCCCAGAATCGCCCGGTTCTCCTCTAATGCCTTGAAATCCCAATGGTCCAGGAAGTCCATGTTGTCCTGAAAGAAGAATATTTTTGTCACAGATATATGCCTATCGTTTAGATACTGATCAAGGAAAAAAGCTAACCGGGAGGTCCTCTTGGTCCTACAGGGCCCGTTTGAGCTTGTAAATATTCTAGCGGGCTTGGCGCCGGGGGTCCCTTATCTCCGTTTCCTTGAGAAGCAGCGAATTGTTGGAAGAACGGAGTAATCTATACAAGACATTCAGTTTTCCTTTAAAAGTTGTCTTATTTTTTTTAGAAACTTGTTTAGTTCAAGACTTACGTCGGGTTTTGGACCTGGAGGTCCTGGATGGCCTGGTTCTCCTGGGTAGCCAGTTTGCCCTGGAGCTCCAGCTTCTCCTTTTTGTCCCGGTGATCCCTGATAGCCAGTCTCGCCCTGTATAACAATATTTTTGTTAAGACCTTTGCATTACGTCTTCGTGCACACATATGTAGTATCTTACACGAAGTCCTGGGGACGCCGGTCCAGGTATGCCAAGCCCTTCAGGCTAAAAAATGGAACAATTATTGAATGAACCTTATTGAATTATTGAATGAATTATTAATTCAACAATTAAATTTGGAACAAATATTATATAATAATATTGTTTCTTGTAAATTGTAATTATTCTTACTCCACTCAAAGCAGCGCCATTCGAATCTTCATCTATACATAACACAGGTCATATGTAAATAATACTTGCGTTTCTCGTTTAAAACTTCATTTAAAAGTCATAAAAGGTAAGTTACCACTTGTACAAACAGGACAGCATTGGCCCAATGGAATATATTGCTGAGTGGTACATTGAATTTCTGGACACTCAACTTCATCACAGCTTAATGCTTCATAAATATTTCAACACATCAAAAAAATGAGAACATTAAAGCCTTAACGGTATTAGTGATATTATTTTGTCATTATGTCATATATTTATATAAAATTGGCAATTACCCGGACAGCCATCTCGATTGCATTCCACAGTCCCCCCTACGCATCTGCATATAGCGCAAGAATCCGGACGCCAATGTTCTCCATCACGATAATTTCTTCCCTCGAATTCGCATGACCTTGCTAGATTTTACAACAAGATTTTTATTTCATCTCCGTTTAGTAGAGGCAATAAACTCTCTAGTAAATTAAGTGGAATCAATACCGCTGGAATCTCTTCTTGAAGGTTCCGTTGGCCATGGAGGTTGAGTTACTCTGGGTGGGGACGAAGTTGCCGGAAATGCCGTTGCGCTGGTTGCGGAATGTAAATTACTTCTGGTTGCTGCAAGATATTTTCCAGCGTAAGTACGTTTCAACAAGCGTAAGTCATTAAACTTCTAAAGGCGGCTGTAAATATTTAATTAGTGAACGTGCCGCCGCTAAATTAGTAAATCAAAATTGCATAGTATTTTAAGTCATGAAGAAGATGAGTTGACGTCAAGTTCATTATTAATGCGAGCAATCAAACTTGCAACTTAATTTGCCATCAGTTATTGCAGTTGCAATTTATTTTGTAATGGATAGTGAAAGCCCCTGTGTTAAGATCTGCTTAATTTTTGTTTTAATTGTAGCAATTTAGTTTTACTGAATACGCAATTATTTCTGTGGTAATAATTACTAATTACACACTATGTAAAACTCAAAATATGCATTGAATAACTGTGTTCTACATACATTTTGTAATTTTATTTTTTAGTTTTAAGATGAAATCTCTGTATGGACAAATTATTACAATTAATTGCCAGTTTAATAGTCAATATGTATAGGAAAAGTGAGCGAGAAATGTGTAGATAAATTCAACTTGAGAAGAAAATAAATAGAATCAAAACGCTAAATGATTTGAGTTCCTTTGTAAATTGAAAAATGTCATTCAGCAAGACGTTCATATTACAAAACTGTGAAGACCGGAACGAGAGAGTTACGATAAGCAAGGTCTCATATATACGCTGGCTTGAAGTTACAAGCTATAATCATTACCAGACTGACCCTCTCGACCCCAACCCCTAGTCTCATACAGTATATTGGTGATCATTGAGGTTTCCAAAGATACTATAAAAAACTGAAATGGGTGCAGCAACAATAGGGGTCAAAGAACTGAGATACTTCCACTACTGCTTTGATTTGATGGATGAATTTGAAACGCGAAAAAATCCGTTTAATGGATTTTTACCTAAATTTAATACACTTTCTCCTCGTGACAAAAATGACATGGTGGCAAAAATGCAATAAACATTATCAATAATATTGTCTCTTGTTGCCTCCCATGCATGTATCCAGAATGCAATTCACGTCAGAACATACACACCTATTCATTCACAGTTATTTTAAGAAATTCTCACGATCTTACTCACTCTCGTCGTACTCGGAGTATTCGGTTTCGTACTCGTCATACGCGTTGTACTCATACTCATTGTTTCCATTCGCCCCAGCTCCTTGTTGTCTAGCGTGGCCCTGGGCTGAGATCTGAACTGATGTGAACAGGAGAAATATATACACAATTGACACCACACAGCGCGGATGTCCAATATTCATACAGTGCAACATGATGAAAAAATATCACTTTGTCTACAATCATTGGCCACTAAATATGAAACAGGGCCAGGAATCTTATTTTGATTTTTTACGCATTTTTCCAGTCAAAATTGAGCACAAGTTTGGATATTTTCTCAATGCACTGTAATATTCCAAAATTTACGGCTCACGCAATACACTTATAACTCACAAGTAAGTAACTAAATGGAAGGGTTTCGAATAAGAAATAGCTCATGTCTCGTGAAGATTCCTGCACCTTCGAATGAGCCTTTTTTGCTAAACAGTCCAGAAATACACTGAGTGAGGAACCCAACTGCTCAAATCATTCTACAATCTTAATACATTGAGGACTGGAAATTACACTTTGCGTAAGTAAGTACATGTATAGGCATTCAGTATTTCTCATGCATAAATTCGATATTAACCACTATTTGATAATAGTATATAGCATTGCCCAGCAAATTGAATCAGGCTGTCTTGATCAACTTGTCTATCACTCAAAACCTTCAGCCGTTCCTTCCGTAAATCTATCTTCAAGAACTAACTCGCTCCTACTCGGAAGTTAAATGCCTATATGCGTTAAAACGAGGTTGTCCTTCATATGTACTACAGTCATCTTGGACGCCGAATAGAATATTGTACTATGTAACATCTAAGGAGTTGATCTGAATAAACTTTCATTCACAAGAAGAGGTTAAACATGTCTAATTTGAATCAATCGAATTCATTTTCAAATCTGTTCAACTTTAGATCAGCACATGCATAACGAACCATAAATGCTCCAAGAAGCGAGGAGTTATCAGTATGAATAGCAAGAGATTTACCATGTACAAAGAAAACAGTATAAGATCTGAACCACTTTTCATATCATATATTTGTATGATAGCAAAATAAACAGAAAACCACGCGAATACTCCTTTTCCAATTAAACTTTTTGCTTTTACACTCTTCGACGCGTATAGATAGAAAGCATAGGTGATACGTGCCAACAAGAGCAATAGATGAATTAGAAAAACAGACAAAAGTGACTGCATTTGACATTATTGTGGAATGTGTCGTTGATGACATCCAAAACACAATCTGATATTTGACGATTCGTGAGAAATGTAAGTGAAGAAGGTTTCATGTACTGTACATACAGTAACTGGCTAACTGGTGATTAAATCACAGTGTGCCCTTACCAGTAAACTAATAGCACAGAATCATGAAAATTATGAACATAGTAAAGCGGATGCGACTTGAGGCTGTAAAGCAAAAGCAATAGTAAAAGGTTTCCTATAAATAGTTAATATATAAATACATTATAAATAATAATATCACCCTGCCTTAAGGAATTTAACCTAAAACCCGATCTTGGAAAATTATTTATTTTCGATTTTGGACCGTATGTCTATTAAAGGGTAATTTCATGCGACCAGCACTGAGGAACTTCGGTATGTATATGCAAGAAAATGATGAAGCCGTTTTCGTAATTAACATTTGAAAATCTGCGAAACCAAAATATTATGTATCAAAAGTAGGAATATTTATTATGTATACTGTAAACATTTGTACCCAGAGGAGATGCATCTTTACTTTAACAATAACAACAATATACCGACTATAAACTAATCTACGTTACTTATGTATAATTATATACGTACTTCAATAATTCGGAAAACGATTTTTCCTTTAGGTCGAACTGCTGTGTGCAAAAACCATTCAAGACTTTAAGATGTCTCAGACGGTAAGTGCAACTGTTATCTTATTGTTTAATTGTAGTGCTAGTTCCAATGAAATTTTTACAACTGGCCCGCAGAGTCACAATAGAATCGGAACAATCAACAGATTCAAATATTTAATCTCAAATTTCTTCCTTGGGATCCAAAGGTTAGAGCGTTGGACATAAATTAAAAACGTAGGATAAAAAGACTTGCCAACCCAAGAAAGGGATAAGAATACGAAGGAAGAAAGAACATCGTTACAGATTACATAACATAATTCATTCTTACCAATCGGCAGCGACTTTGCGTGTACAATTGAGGATTTAACAGAAATAATAACAGTTTTCAAAAATATTGAAGTGGTTGCGCATTTTCAAAGCAATCATTATGTAAGAGCGTTTACGGGAATTTCGATCATAAAATAATTCACTAATCTATATCTCCCAACAATATTAATGATCTAGATTTAGCAGGCATGTTCGAAAAATACGTGAATGTAAAAGCTGGACGGCATTTCCTGGCGACGAAAATGTATAGAAATAAACTGAACTTGCTGTCAGTTTTTCCGTTTCCTCTTTCTTCCGAATAAATTTGTACTAAAAGTTGTTGTATAATTTACTTGTACAAACTCTTCATCTGAATCCGTATTGATTTCACCGTTGGAAACGCTTGATACGTTAGACACAGATCGGTCATTTCTTTTACCTGCATTACCCAAATTATTAATATCTGGAAGTTCTTGACGATGCATCTCATTACTTATGAGATCACGGAATGACTCATTGCAAGATTTAGACGCCAGTGCTGTCACATATATTTCCTCTTTATCCGCATCTGGACAACGACTTGTCATTATCTTGAAACCTCGAGGATACTTACTATCTTGACTGTGGTCCAACTTTTTTGTCACCAATGCAGCCGATTCTTGCGAGTAATGACGGTCGTAGTTCATGTCAAGGTTTTGGGAGCTCAACTATAATTGAAAGCAAACACAAATCTTTGTATAAATCTATCAATAATCACAACTATATAGTATATACTTATTTACTTATTCTATTTTGTTGTCTTACCAGCGCAAGTACCGCGTAGAAGTGGCGAGCACATTCATTTCTATCAAATTTCTTCATATGATTGAAGACTGTACTCAGCGGAACCCATTTTCTAATATTGTCATGCGAGGACTGACTATTAGACATCGGAGACATCATTCCAGGCGGCCGAAAACCATTCGGAATCTGGTCTTCTGGACATGGAGATAAACAAATATTGATATCGTCCCCCTCCTCAAGGTCCACAGCTTCTTCCTCTTGTGACGTGGCGTTTAACACTTCAATTTCATACTTGCTGACATCAAATGATTCTTTTTTCTCCTCATCAGCTAATACTTTTTTCATTTTTTGTTCAAATTGCTTTACCCGATGAAAAAATTCTGGAGTATTTTCAGCAATCTAAAAAGAATAAATGCGTATAATCAGACGTCAACGTATATACCTTAAGTATTATGGTACAATCTTCAATGACATGCAAGTTCTATAAATACAGTTACAAAATACAAATAAGTTGACAGCATTACCAATGGCCACTGAATGTACTTCGGGACTATTAAACGCTGCATTTCTTCCAGGCGTTTTTGAATCGTTGCTTGGCTTTCCGCGAAGGACTTTTCTTTGGTACGTTCAAGAATCGTCTTCTCTGAATTAATCAAATCGGTGATCGTATCCGATTGATCCATTCCGTTGGTTCCTTGGCTAAATATCTCCCTACAGTTATTCATAGCTTCTTGGTAGGGAGGCTGGCCCTGACATGACGGTCGGGACGAAAACGTGGACACCATATTGGCACAAACAACGGTTGCGGCTACAAGGTAAATTGTATTTTTTAATTATATTCTTCACTCAATATGGAACATCATTGACGGTGAAACATATTGAACATATTGTCGGTGAAACATGTATCTATACAAAAAGGAAAATTTAATAGTACCAGGATGTACTTACACGACTTTCGTTGAAATGTACATTCTGACATTAAATTTTCAGTTTTAGTCCATATTGGAATTATTAATTTGTCGTTTTAGTATATCTAGATGTTTCGCTGACGATATATAAGACTTCACGCTAATGTAAATAAAATAAAACATACCATTAAGCAATTGTCGATTGAACACCATATTGTGTTTTTTGAAAATTCTTTCCAATCGTTCTACTGTATTATCAAAAGATCGCTCCAATTCCACCTTTGTTAATTCGCACGTGAATGGTAAATAATGCAACTGATTAATACAGCTTTGAATTTCTTGCTGATCCTCGGGTGTCAAAGCGGTTAGTTCTAAATTCCCTAAATTTGTTGGTCCATTAATAGGGCCTATAATAATATCACTAGAAGCAGCTTGATCACTTGTACTTGTGGTGCTGGGATTTGTTACTTCTTCAGTAGCTACATTCCCCACGTTTTCTGTTGTTGATATTTGCACTGGGATGGGAGTATCAGCAGGATTTTCTTTGGCTGAACTAGTAAGAGTGATGCTAAGCGTATCTATTCCCTCAGCGAGTGCATCCGACGTATCGTCAGAACATTTAACAGGCACATCCGGATCGACTGAAGGATCAAATTGGCCATTCCATAGATCCACTTCTGGAAACAGTATTGGTGCTCCTTCGTCACTATCATCTAAATCACTAGTTACACTTAAACTGTCGTAGTCTATGTATTCATTCGGCAACAAATCCGGCGGCAAAATTCCATTTATCCTTCTCTTCTTTGGGGGACCACCTTCTGCATTTTCCTTTAGATTGAAATATACAAAAAATGTGTACTCAGGAAACATACTTGCGTAAACAATAGTTATTGATTAATATTAACTATTTATAAACAATAGAAACAACAAAAATCGTCAGAATTTAATCCATTTACACAGTTAACTTTATAAAGCAAGAAATGTAAGAATGAAGAATATGCATATACTAAAAGAAAACTATTTGTATATATAGCAACACTTACTACCTTTGCTTGTCTTTTTAAGGGTGACGTTCTATCCGATGGAACAATTGTTGCAGATGTATTTACAGGAGACCCATCTTGGTTGAGGGTATTTTCTTTTACTATACAGAATCACAAGGAAAATTACAAATATAGATTTGAGGGCAGTGGGATAATAAAAACAATTAGCAAAATGAGTGAAGTTACCATCAATTTCAGAAGACGGAATTACTTCTCCATCAGGACCTAGTGTGCTTTGAGCAGCATCCGATGGATTGGACTCTAAAATATCACAAGTTGAAGTTACAGCACCTGTATCGGTGCCAGTAGCTTCTGTTTTATCACCCGCATCTACCGACGAACTCACTTCTGACACTTCCGTTGTAATTACACCAGAATTTTCTTGTATTGCTAGCGTCCCATTCCCTGTTGAATCAATGTCAGCAGCACTGACTTCCATATTTTCTGAATTGGTAACTTCTAAAGTTGTCCCATCAGGTGCAACTAATACTTGAGCGTTTGTAGTGATGTCACTACCATCTGGATTATTTTGGGGATTTTGTAGACTAGATTCATTGTTCTCAGAACTTAATGCTTCTGGATTGATTTTTGCTGTATCTTCATCGTCTTCTGGATTTTCTAGGCGCTTACGCCCTTTCTTCTTCTTCCCATCCTCCGTTTCTTCACCGTCCTCTGCATTTTCTTTCACCTCCTCCCTCTTTGCTCTAAAAGGATTATCATCATTATTGTATTATTTACCATAGTAGTAGGCACAATACTTTCAATTTCCAAAGCAGTTCTCGAACTCTATTAATAGTTAACATACGTATTCGTAACGAACGCCGCGAGCTCTGTTATGCGCTCTGTTTGGAGTCTCATTTGTAAGTTAAGTAGCTTCGCAGTTGCATGTAACAGCAAACTACATTCTTCCAAGTTGATTTCCTCTGGTACGGCGTCCAATATATACTCTCGAAACTCATCCACAGCCTAGTAATATTTACATTGTTTAACATTAGTTTCTATTGTTGAGTGCAAACAAACTTCCAATATTTACCATATCTACAATACAGATTAGCTACAATACAAGCCATCTAAATAGCAGACAGTCTAACTGCAACTTACATCACTACTTGCAACACTGAATGGCTCCTTAAAGTCTCTACTGCCAAGAAGAGTCGTTCTGGTTGCTAGAGATAGTCGGTTAGCAGTAGCATTAACAATGCCCGCTGACGTGCCTTGTGTGTAAGGCCTACTTCCCGATTTACTCCTCTTGGAGGGTCCATCCCGCTCCTGCTGGCTATTATGTTTTCGTTTTGGTGTATTCATTTAAAGTCAGCTTGAACACTGTAAATTAGACAGAATTCAGAAATTATTATTATTATTAGCCCTCCCCATTATTTTAAAATCCCAAGCCTGAAAATTACTAACAATATCACCTGTATATTTTATTAGTATACAAAAATACTAGTTTATTATAGTAACTTCATTCTCAATTTAAATCATAATCCATCATTTTCAATCACAACTTTATTATCAATCTGCAATAATAAATAGTACTATAATAATAAATATTGATAATATTATTACCCTAAACTACATTTATTCTAAATTTATTTTACTACTCAACATTACAAATTTCAAAGTTAGCTATACAGCTTCAAAATCTTTCAAACACAATTATACCCCCAGGAAGTAACCCCCAGGTATAGTTCAATTATTACAACTGTGCAATTATTATATCGCCATTAATAATGAAGAGCCCCAATTATGATTGACAACCTCATTTCTGAGCACCTGCATTATTTCTATGTACACAACACTCAAAATACACACAAATGTTTTACAAATATATAGTTAGTTACCATTAATGTTTCAGGAGTTCATTATAGATCTTCCGTCCGGTACTAGCGGCATTGTTGGGTCAATTACATGGGGAACAAACACTTAAAATAAGACTACTCAAGTCAACAACTATTTTTCTAAATAATTATTATTTGCAATTTCTTCCCGCAACAACATTACTCCCTCGTAAAATTGTTTCCCTATATATAAATAAATATATATCCGGACCCTCAACAACAAAATTTAAAAGGAAATAATTCTATATATATTTACACAGTTGGTATTTGTTATTATATATATAGGCAATTTAAATTATGGCTTGTTTTGATCCTAATTCAAACAAATTAATGATTGGACTTTAAATGAAATATCCACCGCATGTAATATTCTGTCAACCGTCTATATTTCTGTTGTTGTTTGGGATGATTATTTCAGATCAGAATTCCGAGGGAGGGAGAGACAGAGATAAATAATTAATAAATACAATTTTTATAGGATACAATAAAAATAGCCCCTCTCACAATTAAACACTCACAAATCCAAACTTATCAACAACTAAGAATATTGATATATATATATATAGAATAAATAAGCTTCGCTATATATTAAAAGTCATCAGCAGGGACGACCAAAGAAGAGCCAAACACACACAGACATATACGACAAATCTTTTGGATCTGCTTTTGGATTTGTATATGAAAGCTTTAAGTACAAAAAGAGATATCAACATTTCAAGACTAAAAGTCCAGTAGTGCTAAAAACTGCTTGAGAAAATCTAGAAAGTGTATGTACGTCCATGTTGAATGCTCTACTTGTATACTTGATGTACTATTATTACTTGGACTAATATATTATACCTCCAATTCCAATCCAACATTCAACGAAACGAACAACCTTTTATTATTATATAGTCCTGCCTAATATATCCCGCAATGCAATGTTGTCAATACTCCATAATGCTTTACTTACGTAAGAATTTTTAACATTGGGGAGATACGAGCGAGTGAGTGGAATGGAAGGTTGTACATATGGCTGGGCATATACACGTACCTACAACACACACACACGTACATAATAAAGCATGAAGCATTTCGTGAGTGAAATATCAAAAAGTACTCATTTCAATGTTGAAAGGATGGAAATTGGTATTTTGGGATCCTTCGCCGACGATTTAATACAAGCAAAGCAGAGCAAGGGTCTGTCAAGTAATGAATGTTCAGATGTGGAAGGGACTTTTGAGCATCGATAGAGGCATTTTAAATCAGACAAGAGGAATTATGAATGGATTTTTAATCAAAATCCATCAAAATTTTTCATGGGCAAACGTATATGTGCATTTTGGCCTCTGAAATTCATTTTTGAAGTACATTTTTCCTTGCTTCTGGTGGCTTTTTGGCTTGCATCTCCCCTGGCTTTCGGTTTGCATTACGCCATTCCTTTTAAGCTTCTTACCTTGTATAAGCTCGCTTTTTCATTTGGGAGTCCCAAAAAATGTTTTGTTTGAATGAATCTCTCCGCCGTGAGTTCCACTCATTACTTTGTAACATAGAGCAGAGATAGAATTCAATATGGTGTATACATACGCTCTCCGTGCTTTTTGTGCCCGTAATAAGTATAATGCTTCTTGAGTGAGAGCAAAAGCCCCAAAAGGAGCATTTCGGAAGCTCCATCTGTTATGAATGTGGGAGTATGGGAGGCCGAAGGGACAGGGAAGGTTTATAAAATACTGGGGATACGTTCTGGATAAACTATTTCGGTAGTAATGGTATCCGGATTATCTATAATTTTATTACATTTAGAAAATATGAAAAAAATGTAGGATTAAAATAAATTTATAGCTGTACTATGGGTGGATATGAAATAAATAAATATAATAATAAATGTTTTAACGTACCTATATTTGTATGAGTTAAATAGTTGGGGTAATGAGAGATTTTTGAAAGCAGAACACTACTATGCTATAGAAGTACTTACTAATCGAAGAAGTACTATTCGTGTGCTAAATTTCCCAAGTAAGTACATATACTTTTTTAATAATAGTAGATAGAAGTAGAGATGCATTAGAACATTAGCTGCATATAGTTAATTAAGAATATTAGCATCATTTAGGATCAAGTTGCTAGTGTGTAATTAATCGGGAAGTTGTTTAAGGATGACCGATCCAAGTATCCTAATCCTAATGGAACTTTTATAGCTATTTTGCCCGTGATTTTAAAGTATTTTAAGTGTGTTCAGACTTTTTATCGTCATTGATATTGCAAGGGGATTCATGCTTCGTTGTATTATTACAGTATTTGGCTTTTGATAATATTTCAAAAGATGTAGAGGGTTATTTGCTTTACAATAATTGTATCAGTAGATATTTATTTACAATCAATTAAATACAGAAATGAATGCTAAAATGAGTAATTAATTAATTTAAGTAGTACTTTGCGAACGAGAATTGATGTAGTATGTAGATTTATTAAATATGTGAGTTCTAAAATATACTGCTTTATTAAATATGTGTGCATTCGTATAGGGGCTAGCGTAAAAAGTGCTTTTTTAGTTATTTTCCTATACATTGTGATGATTAAAAATACGGGATTATAACTATGAGCTGCTTTATTGTTAACGTACGGTGCTGAAATACGCTCGATAATATAGCTGTATAAATTACTTTATATGAAATACAACGCTACTAAAATATATAATCCCAGAATTTGTAATACAATCCTCCAGTGCTTCAATTAGTAATCTATATCATCAGAATTCTAATGAGTATTTAATATCGCAGATGTTTATGCTGTAATTGATAGAGTCGTTAGAGTACTTATATATGGGATGATAGATACGATATATATGGGAAATAGTAATTAATGATGTAAGGTTCTGGGTAGAGAGAGATTATCCAGACCCCAGATGTTGTTCGTCGATATATTCAAAATAATGTTCTGACTGCCTGTTATATAATAAAGCTTCTATAACTTCTAAATATTTTGTGCCTGTTTCAAACTCAAATCTATACCCCTCTAAGAGTTTATTAACTGATGTTTATGACATATGGGTACGGTCCGGAGTTATAATAAATCCGATCGGCAACACAGAAAGAATATGCGCTCTTCGCAATTTTTTTTGTAATAAGTAAATAATTTGACTGGATTAATAGTGAAGCACGATTTAATTTATTAACGGATTTATTTTATGCCACGGAAAGTGGCATATGTCTTCATTAAGGGGCATAAATAGAGCAATCCTATGGTGAGCATTAGTAATTGTAATTTTGACAGTATGATATTGACTTGTAAAGAGTAAACGGGGAGACTTGGTATACATGTAGTGTACAGAATGGTAGTACAGAAATGGTGTCGGAGATATCTTTACTCTTGCCGGTTGTTGGTGGCATAGACAAAGGAATTTGCATCTACTGGCGTCAGAAAGTTAAGCCTCATCCGGTTTAGCTGTAGCCGGGGCATCAGTAACACCAATTACGGGAACTTCTGGAAATGCAGGTACACTAGGGGACAAAATGCTGCAGCATCTTGCGCGGACGTTATTCAATGTTGTGTCGTCACCTGGAATTTAATTCAAAATCAGTTGATTGAATTGTTCTAATATATAATACTAATATACAGTTACTTGAATGGAAATATTTCCGACGATAACAAAATAGCCATGAGTACCTTACGTAATGTGATTTAACTACTATAGAGAATAGAGCGTAAACTTACCAAAGAATTGGTATCGTTCAACTTGCGTTTGAATAGCACACAAGGCTTTACCAGTTGGGCACGTTTTTGGACCTGTGTATGTAACGTTGTTATAAGTGTGCCCATTGTTATAGAAGCCTTCCATGACAGCACCTCCAGCACATATAAGCTTCAAATTGCTCGCCGCCACATCATCCAGCTCGGGTCCTAGATGCTTTTGAGATTCAAGTTCGAATCCAATGGCGTATGTAGTACAATCATATACGCGTCCCCAGTTACCAAAACGACCAACTTTGCTGGTAATATTCCGGCGAGCGTCTCTGGAACCTACTGGGTCACTGCAGTAAAATCGAATACCGTTGAGAGCAGTGTCGTCAACGCTACTCTTGGGTTCCATTTTGAGTTGAAATCCGGTGACGACTTGTCCAGGAGGACAGTATTCAGGTTCTCCCCAAGTACCGAAATTTGTCACAATCGGTGATTCCAACTCAAACCCGATTTCAGATGCATTACGATACAAGGAAAAGGGGTCTACAACGTCAGCCTCTGACAGGGTAACGAAGATGAAGATCGCAGAAAGTACTTGTGCGGCTTTCATTTTTTAACCGGTTGTTTTATTATTGCTTAGAAAGCAAGGTGCTTGTTACTTCTGATAAAGATAGCATAAATTTCCAGGCTTTTATACCAAAAAAGTCCAAGTGCTAATATTATGCAACAATATAAACTAAAGATGGTGTTACCATTGTACACAAATCGAGCTAGAAGCAGAAACAGCTGATGAACAATTTGCACATATGTATAGCATTATTATTACAGTTTTATGCCGATGCTGGTGAATTAATTTGTTTTTGCTTGTGTATAAATGAAAGTGAATTAGTGAATTCGGACTTCCAACATGTGTGGATCCAACACAATTCTAGGAAAATGCTTTGCAGAACTGTCATGTGTCCCACTAACGCTTCCCAGAAGTTGACGCTCACATTGAAACACCGACCTGCCTCATCTCGTATTTATGAAAGTCATACCTTTTATTATACTCAACCTTAAATGCAGGTGGGCACAACAGTAGCGAATAAAATTGAAAAGTGGTTTTCTGTGTTTTCCCACGAAATTGGGTATAATACACATTCTATTGTATTCCCTGATCCACATTTTTGCAAAGAGTCTAACAATGATGCACTTTTAATAGTGAATCTTAATTTAAAAGCCACAGGCTACGAAAATATAGTTGTGTTGTTGCCCGCATACGTAAGAAGATGGCTATACATTAACATAATATATATTTGAAGGCTTATTATCCAACTGATCATGTATGTGTGTATATAATAAAACATGTGCACACTATATATTGATGGCTACTTTGGCTATGACATGAATGCATAAAAATGATTCCTTAAATTAAGTTTGGTGGAAATACATATAGTTAACTTTATTCATTAAGAGCATAATATAATTCGTTTTCATGTAAAATGTAAACAGTAAGTACATAACAAGGAGTCAAAATTTGCGTTTTAGTAACATTTGTGTTACTATTAGTACCATGGTCCATGGTATGGTGAGATCAAAAATGTTTCTGTTGCTAGGATGCAATCTCAGGATGCAAATGTACATATTTAAAATGAGCAACGATTTTTTAAATGGAAACACACGTCTGTATCGTGCAGTACATGCTTATGTTTATGTGCCTATTTGTTTAATAATTCGTATAAATTACTTGAGTTAACATGGTTAGAAATCGTCTAATAATGTTATACCACATTATTGTGTACCCAAAAAGGAATGAACACCGCGAATAACTACACGTAACATAACATTTTACAGTACTTGTACATCTGCTCGGGAACAGGGTAACGTGTAGAAGTGTGGAAGCGTTATGTAAATTTTAATTGCTAGAGATCACGATTAAGATAAGCCCATGATCCACTCTACAAATACATATTATACCTAAAGGTAAGCCCTTCAAACCGATTTCAGGAACCGTAAATATACTTCCACGATGGGTGCGAATCTCGACCTAATTGGATTTTATTGATAATTACGTGTCCCCTGGATATACTAATGCATAAAATTCATTAAGTTTAAGGTACATATTATAAGCTATTCTTGAACATCCGAATGCCCTGAGATTTTCGAAAATTCACTGAGGAAATGTAAAAGTACGGTTACCATATAAAGCTCCTTCAAACCTTTCTAATTCATCCCATCAGTCCTCACCACTTTAACCCTAAATTGCATGACTAAAGCTAAATGTGGGGCATTGTGATTCCCTTGACTTGAATAAGTGTACGTATGTACATACGTAGGTAGGTAGGTATATAAACTATCGAGTAAAAATAAGCCTATTCATACTTCCTAATTTCTATTTATTTCGCATTTTAGTTTAATTCCTGAATGTATTCTTTAATAATTAAAGAATTGTAATTGTTACAATTTACTTGCGCTTTATTATCCTCTAAAATAATTTAACCAATGGGTACATGTATACATAGTTAGGTATATTCCCTGACTCGTTATTTTGAAGAGTATCAGTGTTTCCATACAAGCACAAGACTTAAAACGAAGTTATTATATCATTTTCAATGTGTAAGTAATATAAGTACTTACTGCATTATTCCAAACTAAAATGTTAACATTTGAACATTTATAAGCACGGGCCGGAAGCTAATCACATTCGGTAATACATGCAATACAATAGAAACATTACTCTGGTTATGAATAACAAGCCAGTAATACAGTACGCAATACAGTGAAGTATTCTTCTATGTAGGGAAAACTCTTTCTGGTTTTATCACAGCGGTTGCTTTACACGCGAATAGAGGTATCTAGTATCTATGGAATCAAAATACAAGTATAAGGGACATTTCGTCGTATATATGCGGGGAACATGGTTTGTTTGCATATATGTACTTGGTCTAGAAATTGAGTGCAATCAACTCGGATTTAACCCAGTTCAGATCATGCAAACATACTTGTAAGTTTCGCGTTAACAAGTTTGGTCCAGTTGAATTACTGATGTTGAATAAGATTACAATCGGCTACCATAAATACATGGACAAGTAAGTGCATACTATTAAATTGCATCTACATTAAGGATAACAGAGAAACATTAGCAACGTCAAATTATCTATAATGTTACTAATTTTAGTTAACCCACTTATACATATCTTCGTGACTAAGGGGGCAGCAAAAGGAGGAAGACAGCAGAATTTTGGAGAGTATATATAGACATTGAATATATGTCTTCACAATATGCCTAATCGTGGTCAAAAATAACACAATATTTTTGTTGAATTTGCGGTTGTAAAGGTAGAGGTAGATTGCAAAGAAATAGTGCATTATAGTTTCTAAACAGAAATATCAAGCCAGCTTTAAATTCGACGGACTAATAGTCAACATTCTATCGTAGAAATCCCAGAAAGCTGTCATATGAAATCCCATGTTAGTTAGTACGACAATGTATTCCAGGAATGCAAAAACTGTGTACACTGCAACAACATATATATTACTTAAAGCACACTTGCAAACATAGTACAACTTGCAACTGAATTGAAACTTTCAAAATATTTAATTACCAAAATGTAATAATACTAATAGTTTTAAATTGCAGAAATGAACTTACTTCCTTCTTCACAGTAAGCATTATGTCGAATAAAGGCATAACCAGCCAATGCGAAACTGAACAGGTTTGCAATGACAAGACCCCATTTCACCTGCAAGCTCATTATTTCCAAATTTGTCGGCGGAATATGTCTACTTCCGTACAATAGTCCACATAGAAGGATCATGTAAATTTCTGATGACAGCATAAAAATTAAGAAACATTTCTCATGGACACCTGCAAAAACATGTGGTAAAATATATATCATTCAGCACAATGTTAGATATATGATAGTAAAGTACTTGATATTTACGTACCAGTGTTAGAGAGCACTTACTGTAATTATCTTTGGATGAAACATACGTTAAACCTACGAGACCAAAATTTTCCAGCACGTTAAAGAAACATGCCACGCGAGCCAGCAAGAGAAACTTGCTGTAAATAACTGATTTCAGATAACCGTAGTACATTCTGGTAATTAAAAACCGCGGAGCTGCATGAAGGGCAATACAAATTCTCCAAACAGTTTGCGACAGCGAAAATCCTCCCATTGCAGCTGATATTGATGGAAGGTAGTTACGAACCTGCAATATTGATTTTAGTATTAACTTTTCGTTGCAATCTAATTTTAATAATTTGAAGCCGTGCATACATATCTTGGTAATTGCTTACTGATTGTCTTTTATGCTTACTCGAGCGGCACAATGGTACAGTTAAATCAACTTACCCCGCAATGTGTGTAGGTTGCTGCCTCCAAGTCCGTCCATACAGCCCACATAACACAGAATAAGAATCCCCCCAGGGGCAAAGACACGGTAAACCTGGCAATATTGCGGAATGGTACTTTTATAACGTTCCAAACCGCGGGGTAGTGCTTTGTCAACTGTTCTCGATTTCCATCCTTTAATTGTTTGTTATGTTCCTTCTCCCTCATTCCCATATAAAACGACTGTTACGGCTGCAGTAATTATGATGTACAAAAATAATTACAACTTTCCCGTTTTAGCCACTTAAATATCTAGGTACGCGCTTTTAATAGACGAATAACATGGTGGGATTCAAAGTATCACCAGAATAGTCTTTATATCAAACAGTGTAATTCAGTTTCCAGATTAAATCCAATTTGTACGATTGACATTATTCTCACAATATCTACTTTATATGTACAGTCCACCTGCGATCTCCAACTTTCCGACTTGATTGACAGAAACAATTAATGGGCTGGATTGATTTCGTATCTTCCTTTCACGGAGTCTATCATCTCTCAAAGGATGTCAAACAACTAATAAATACTGGAAATAATTCCCAAATGTAGTTTTGCTATTTTAGTACGTCGAAGTGAGATCTGGAAATAAGAATTAATGTCCCTAATTCTATCCTTTAGATCGGATGTGTTTGCTGTGGCGTTATTAAATTTATTACATTCCTGAAGCTGTGGTAGTACGTTCTGCAATTTTATGGCTGTAATAATAATTTACACTCGACGGGAAATTTGCAGGTACGTTTGGTACTAATAGTAGCTTGTAAGACTATATATACGTGCCGAAAAGACTTAACAACTATTTGCAGTTAATTGAAGCTAATTATTATGATCGTCAAAATGATTTCGAAACTATACAGCGGTAAGTTTTACTTGAAAATATATGTACATATCTATAGCTGTATTGGTCAAAATAATTACAAAGTTATTACTACAATATTCCAATTTAATGAATGGCAGGTGAGATCTGTGCGATTCTCACAGCACACAAAACCCGACTGAGAAGTCGAGTTCGCAATCCGCCAGTAGTGAGGTATGTACGGTTGACTAATTTCCTCTATGAAAATGAAAAATACCTCGGTCTCGTAGTTCCTCACTGTTATTACATGCAGCTGTGCAAAAGTTTGTTTGTACGCACGAAGGATATTGCTGTTCCGCATACTATACCCGAGTAAAAACCGCGAATACAGCATATCGGTTGCTGACTTTTCCAAGGTTCTATATTTTCCATCTACAAAGTTCCAACGTACCACAGCGCAACTGCTCGACTTTCTCCCAGTGAAAATCTCCCCAAATGATTCCTAGTAGTTTCACTCCTCCTCAACGGTGTGCAGGATGTTGAGGTTTAAGGTTTTTATTATTCTAACACTTAACACAATCTCCACTAAGCTTCTTTGGCCTCTTGCTGTGGCACTTAAACTAAAGTTATTCCTTTGGAATGGACAATTAATGATATTAATGTTCCCGGTACTTTCATTTCGAGTGGAAAATAATCTAGCCGCAGTCACGGACCCAAGCATATACTGTCAGTTAATGATTCCATAATTTTGCAAATAACTAATAATTTAGTCATGCTTTTCCTGTACACGGTTTTTTTGCAACATGTACAAGTAAGGTACTTATTCAGCAACATGGGCCGCGTAACGGCGAAACTATCGAGTCTATGGTTAATTTCATTAATTTTGTCTCAACCTCACCAAAAGTGTTGCATGAGTCAAAATTTTCCGCATAGCACTCGCTCATTAGTTAAACTTTCTCTTAAATTCAAGTTATTATTTACAAAACTTGTGTTGCTTAGAATTTTTTGTTTACACTTTGTGTGGACTTTGTCGCTCCCTGCTCCCTCGTGATTCGATACTACCACCAAGGAACGGTACTTCTACTTAGAGTTCTCCTGTATTCCATTTAGATAGGCAGTTGATCATACACAAGCTCCGGCCAACAGTACTTCAATTATTATACACACGTTTTTTTAACTCTACATTTTCCTTATTATTTCGATTATAAGAGAGATGAAACCTGCTAGCATATCCCCCATTCGAAATTTATTTTGCATCTTTAAATAAGTAATAACGAAAACTTGCCACAGCAGTAAAGGTTCATTCGTACTATAGTTTATTCATTCTGCTAGGACGATCATATTAACTTTAATACTATAGGTTCATAATACGTCTGACTCACACATTTACTTCATGGAAAGTGTTCCCATAACATAGCCTCTATAGTATCAACCAAGGGGGTAAACCAAGTATAAAAGCAGATAGCATAGGTGAAAAGAGTCAATTTTTAGAACATGGTAAAATCATTAGCAGTAATGTCACTCCATAATATTCCTAAGACTAGCATGGAGAAAGCTTATCCTTACTTTGCTGAAGTATCTGTATATGCGATTGTGAGATAGTGCGCCACACACTATAAATACTTTGCGAAGTCTATCGCAAGACATGTCTTATATATGGGGGAAATACAACCTGCAAACTATGCTATAACCCCAGAAAACGTTTAAGTATTATGTCTTGCATAACACTTCACAAATTGTTTCAAGATGCAAATTAAAATTAACGCTGTTGTATCATGAGTACACTTAACTTGTGCATATAGTCGATTATGGTACAATTTAAGATAAGAGCCCATTCAACTATAGAACCTAACAATGTGAATTCATGCATCTATCCTTGTGCTACTAAATACAAGATAAGATTTGCGACTTCGAAGAGTATAAGAATAAATTCCCAGGTAAATTTGTGTAGCAAGTTTTATCTTTCGCTAGTCTTCCAAATGAATAAATTATTTTATTGCCTTGCTACATTTTTAGTCCCAATAAAATGTTTCACAAGACAACAGCTTGGTATATATAATTTTAATCAACCATCCCAAAACTACTCATTTCAGTACAGTGCTCATACAAATATATGTACAGTTACATACTGTAGGTTTTTTTAGATTTAAATATTTTCACCGTACATGAGTGAAAGAAGACGAAAAAATTCCCAATCACGTTACATACATAATAAATTTACATAGGTAAATACTACATTTTACATATTGGGACAAATTATGTTCACTCACCAGGTCTTATACAGATTTCAAAATACCTTTAATAAGCCAAGAAAACTAAATAAACCTGTCGATTCTGAATAATAATTCGCCATCACATATCTCCTAGAAATATTACGATTATTACACAAATTTCCGTCAGATGCAGAAATACAAAATACCGCTATACATATATTTGTAACATAAATGTTACACAATAATAATATACATTTCAAAATCAGTATTATTAATATTATATCAGTAATATATATCATGTTATTATATACCATGTTATTGATATCATGGAATATAATTAACAATTATTATAATTTTTGCACAATAATAACTGACGATGATTAATTATAATTAATTTAATAAATTGATCGTTTGATGTACACAAAAAATCACTGGATATTATCAAAATATTGTATTTATTTTGTATTTATTTTGTATTTATTTTGTATTTATTTTGTATTTATTTTGTATTTATTTTGTATTT
>JAQGAK010000372.1:0-87351 GCA_034696945.1 Lipothrix lubbocki
GGCACTGACGCTGGAGTTAATATGGATTTAATCATGGATTTGGTGATGACGACTGGATGACAGAACAGTCATTACTTTAATGATTACACTAATAATCAACTATTAGTGTTAATGATGCTAATTTATACTGTAATTATTAAATAATATCTGTACTGGCCGATTATTTTGTCTATCTCTTGGAGATAGGTGTGTGAGTTGGATATGCGGTGAACTTGTTTTACTAGAATCATTATAGTCAGCATTTTTAAGATGGCTGATTTGCAAAAGAACTCTTATTTAATACCAAAGAATTTATTTTTGGAGTATACACTGCGCTTAATTTGTATAGTATTACTTTTAACTTAAACAAACATACACAAAATAAGAAAACTTTATTTATATAATACATATTATATGATCTTATTTTTTATCATCTGACCTACAAGATCATTACATTCTATGACTAATCTCATTAGTAAATCGAGTATCGTCTTTAAATTCAATAGTCTTCAGCTTTCTAACAGTAAGTCTTTATCCCTATAGTGCGCGCTTGACTTGATTACAAACGTAATACATATGGAACGCAATGTTTCTCGATTATTAAAACATTAAACCATCCATTAATAGTCATCAAGTTCATTGTTCACGAAATCATCCCTGACAAAGGTTCTTTGGCTGATTTTTAGCGGAAGTGTACACTATTAACGAATGTACATATAATTAAATTAATAAGCTTTGGTGTGTGTAAGGGAATAGAAATTGGCATAATTTGAAATAGCAAGGCGTTACTTATTGCTTGCTAAAATTCTGATAGAAAGGTATGTAAAAATTCTGAATTTAAAAAATTCACTGTTAAATGCTCGAGATTGCTTTAAAACTTAAACAAAAATATCATGCTGACTTGTTGGAATTTCTTCTGTTCTATACTGGTCGTATTCATCATCACTAGAATACCTCACATTCTCACTAGATCGGTTAAAATAGCTCATAGTTTTAGGAAAATCCTTATGATGCTCACTATTTAAGCTAGTGTCAGAAAGAGTCTTTTCCATTTTAGTGAACGACTCGGGAGTATGTCTGGAATTCCCGCAACTTCTCATAGCAGGTAATGTTTTACTGTTTCCCGTACTAGTTTCGCAAATCCCTACCCGAATGGGCTTCCCGGCACTTACAACTTGGTATTGAGTGCTGGCCATGGTGGGGCAATGTCTGTGTTCTCCATAAGACCCTTGTTCGGGTCTGTGGTGAGAAGTACTTTTGTTGTAATAATAGTTGGAATGAGAGTGGCTACAATGGCTATGATGATTATGGTGATGAGGATGGGTGACATTATACCCGCCATGAGAGTGCTGTTTTGTCGGGAAATAACCATAACCAAAACCGAAGCCATATCCTCCAAAAGATTTGGTTGTCATGAGGTTATCCCATGACTTTGGTTTAAGCTGTGAATCACAGACGGCAGAAGCTTTTGCAGAACTTGAACTTGGTTGTGTGGAGGAGTTATAGCCAGAGGACGCGGCAGGCTTTTCTGCATTTGGTAGAGTATTTGTGGGTTTTGGCGGACTACATGCAGGGTTTCTCGTGCCTGTGTTGCTACCAGCATTATGTCTTTTAGTGGAGTCCTTGTGATTTAATTCCCTATTACTTTGTGACTTTCTGTAGCAATCGTAAAAGAAGGCTTCTTTATCTTTGTTTTCTGCACTGATCGTTGATATCGTTTTAGATTTTTCTTTTTCGTCTAGCATGCCAGATTGCTTTGTCTTCTGTGGGCAAAAACAACAGGCACTTGTGGCAGCTGACAGACATGGAGCTCCAAGAGGACTACCGCATGGATTTCGATATGTCCCGGCCAAAATCTCCTTTTCCTTCCAACTCAGCTGTTCGAGCTCTTTCATCTTGTCATGCAATTTTTTCTGTAGATGAACGTATCGCATGTGAAGCTCAACCTAAAATGTCATTATAAATAATAAATGAAATTGTGATCAGCCAAATACAGTACTTTCATTTTCTGGTTGCCAATTATTTTCGGATAGTACTAATTTTGATTACCTTGCGTGCACGTTCATCCGACACCACAACCATTTTCAGATGCGTAGGGCATTTTCGAATGAAATTGACTAGGGATTTGTGCTCCACTCGTGCCATGTTCTGTCCATTAATCGATAAAATTACATCCCCTGTGTGAATAAAAACAAATGCATCTCAGTAAATATACATATATTTCAATGTAAAATTCCTCCTTGATGACATTTTGTGCATCATTAACAGTGTACGTAGCAAAGCGTAGCTATGTCATGTACAGATCCAAAGTTACGTACATGTGTACTTGTGTGTTTATGTTCAGATTACTTTAAAGCTTTTATAGATTGGCCTTGCGTGCAAAATTAACTACGTCTGACAGACAGTGTTATTTATGTGGATTGCTCTTTCTGACAGCCTTATTTTCAAAGATAAGTGCAAGACTAAAAGATGTAGCTATTTACTGTTTTTATAGGTACAGACAAAAGCATCAAGTGTAAGTATATGTGCGGTGTAAGGAGTATCATATTTCATATATAAGTAAAAGAATGAGCAGACAAACCTTCTCGAAGCCCCGCATGAAAAGCAGCTCCATCCTTTTCCACCGCATTCACATAGGTGATAAAATCTGTCTCTCTGTTCCCGTGCTTGTATCTGACACCATAGCTCTGTGAGTTTTAAAAAGTCAGCTATATTAAATTTATCACACCTTATCTTATCGGACGGAACTCAGTTTGTATATAACAGCCGCAAATTCGAATTTAAAAGTTAAAAGGAGCTTTACAAAAACACTGCAACGTAATTTTCATTACATGCAAAAGCAAATCAGTCTACAATAAGTCTACACTCAACCCTTTCATGCATATAATAGTGCATTATCATATATACTATTAGTTGCGATAATTCTATTCTACAGGAATGCATCTGTGTCAGTGCCATCATTGTGGGCAAATAAAAATATTACAGGAAAAAAACATGTTTCATCAGCATAAGAAATAAAAGGCAAATACTGAGGTAGACTTGGAAGCACCCAAGAAAATATGTAGCATTCAATCAAAACCACATCTACACAAAGTGAAACTGATATGGCACACATGTTCCTGTCGTCTACAGCCTGCAGTCATCTCAGATGAAAAATGTTCAGACAAATTCTTTTAATGTCGTTTGTCACTCCCACCAAAGAAGAAATAATTAAGGCAGAGTAAAGCATCTTTCAGAACTCCCAATATTGGGCAGGGCCCTAGTCTGTATAACGTGACATTATACATAACATTTTGCTTGCATGACAACTATGTACATAAATATAGCTCTCTCAGTGTTTTACCAAAAACACAAATCCATATATGATGTGGATTATTTGGACGCCATCAAGAACTATATTTCACACTTGTACAATCCTGCGGTTTTTTTTACTCCTAAGTGAAGACGCAATGCGTAGAGAGGAAGCATTTATATGCACTGTATGGAGGCAATGAAGGGCTTAAGTTGCTGTTATCGTCAGCTCAATTTATTGCCCTCATAAAATTTGTATATTAATGCTTAAAAACAATTTAAATTCTTGTAAACTCCAATTTAACTGTCACGTACTATGAGCATTTCAGTGCTATATGCATGACATGCATGGAAGAACCAACACAATTTATGAGCTTCTGTCAAGTATAGAAAAAGAGGTAAAAAAATAATTACTGGTGCGTGTGCTTTTCCTCCAAATCAAAAATATTATTTATCTTAGAAACTACCGTTAATCTGAAGATACTAGAGGAAGGCATGCAGTTTTCCTCCAAACTTGCAAATTGACATCGTTTAAATGCCTCCAATACCAAAACAGGAAGAATGAAACAGGACATTCCTCTTCAAACGCCAAAGTACAGAGCAAAAATAATTTGAATAAATCGTGCCTTCAGAAAGGTAAAAGAGAGTGAGGAGATTTACGTAAAAATTCGAGAAATAATTTGGACCAACTTGCAGGGTGAATCCATATGATCCATTTTTCTTCTCAATCATAATTACTCTTCTTTTAGATTCCGACTCACCGAAAATCCACAGTCCTTTTTTGTCCTGCAATAAAATTATTTGTTTAACTATTTATGCCTACTTATTTTGATGTAATAACAAAGAGGTAACTATTTTAATTCAGACCAATGAAAATTTGGTTGAGTACAATTAATACAAGTAGTTGTTTTTTCGTTTGTTATTATTAATTAATTAAATTCTGCGCAAAACTTAAAATGTTAAACTAACCTTCTGAACAAGTTCAGGAAGACAACTCGCTGCTTTGGCGGTACTGTCCATGTTGATAAGAATGCGAACAACAAGTACAGGTGAATACACTGATTCTTTTTAATTTAATTGTTCGGTAGTACTTCGGCTAGGAAGTCGGAATAAATGAGCACCACATAAACACATTTTGTTGTTGAAATTTAGACGAGACGTGGAGATAACTCGAAATCCTAGTAAGATCCGGGGAGAAAAGCAGTATAAAATGGTATAATGTGCACGATGGAACGCTGGGCAAAATTCCACCGCTTTCCTTGCGTATAAAGTCTATATAGCTTGCCTTCCAACAAGAACCCGTGAGTTGCCAGAGAGCTGGTTGTTTTTCAGTGTAAGTGCAGAGTATATTCAGCATGTGAAACAGATGAAATCGATCGATCTTGTCTCCTCTCCTCTTTCCGAGTCAGATGCTGATTTTTTCTACTCGTTCTTTTCAACATGTTTGCACAGAAGCCGAAACATACACTACTCCTTTTCATGTGAGGCTATGCTGTTTCCACCTTGTACTCATCGAGATTTATCCACTCCTCTTCTCTACCTTAATAAAAATCATAAAGTTTAATATGTTTCTCTTGAATAAAACGTTGTGCCACATACATACATACATTCTGTTACCTTTTATTCCTCTACTTTCTAGATTTCACTGATTGCTGGATTCGTGTGCTTTCCTTTTTCCCTTGCATGTATATGTATATTCATGATACCAACTAATAACGCTCCCGCTTGAGCAAATACATGAGAAGACAACGTGCGTTATCTGTAAATGGATCTTGCTAATAGAAATTACGGCTAAAACCAGATTCCCAAGGTTTCATCCTCTTTGATTTTTTCCAGAAATTTTTCAGGCACGTTGCCCCCGCTTGTTTTACGTCAACCTTATTCACATTCTATCAAGCTGTCTTCCTGACTAAATGTAAGAATTTCTCTCTCTACAATAATAACACTTCCCAGCAGAAATTCCATGCCATTCTCTACTCCCACTTACTTTGAGCACTTGACTGTCACAAGGGAACGTCATATACAGGTTGAGCGTCATCGACGATCTTTTGTTTCCAGAAATTTAGTTGGGTGTTGCTGGAGTGATGAAAAGTAGAGCGATGGAAGTTAATATTGAATTACGGTGTAACAGGAACTTCTCTTCTGGTGGAGATGACTACATTTACCTATACTCTCCATACACATAAATTATGTACAGATATGTTTCGTATTGTAAAGAAAAGAACAATAACTATATGGAGATGCTTGAAGAACCAAAGTCTATATCATTTATCGTTATAGCATATAATTTCCTATAAGAAGAAGTCTATGTTTGTATAAATACATAGTGAACATTATGTGCTTCATAGAGACTTTCCGTACAAACAGTTTTTAAGATCAGTGAGCATAACAAGACTAAAACTGCTGAATTGGGTCAAAGCTCACTGTGTTTCATCTTATTAAAGTACGCCAATTTGTGTTTTTCCACTATTTCCTCATATCCTTGGGATGCTAAAATGTGTAAAAAAAAGTTCCTTACACAAGCAAATTGGGCGGCGTAACGTGACAAAGAGTTGTAAGCTACTCCATATATGTATCAAGAAACATTCTTAAGAGGTATATACATCTAGTCATAGTTCCGTTTTCAATATAACAATGAAAGCACCTTCTTCGCGAGAAAATTGATGAGTTCATCTACGAGAGTAAAATGTAATGACGGTCTTTAGCAGTAAGAGCAAATAAAAAATTACGATCACACTACCCCATATCTTATTAGACGAATCGAGTTTATCTAAAGCAAATGCCAAACCCTTGTTTCTAAGTATTTTTTGTCATTTTCTTCTTTGGACAAGGAAAAGAACCACCAATTATTATTGTGTTATTGACACGAGTTCAAACTAAATTGTTTGTACTCCATCATTTTTACTGATACTTTTTAAACTCGGCTCGGCAGAGTTACGAAATAACAATAGACTGTTTGTTTGTAGAAAGACAGCAGATTCGATTGAACATGTCCCCAGTTTATTTATAAGTTTACACAAGCCTGATAACTCTGTAGTCAGTTGCTTCGCTATGTTTACTCAGAAGTTACATGATACCTATTAATTTGTGAGTAAATGTCTCTATAAACGTGAAAGTCTTATAGAGGAGAACGGAGCTGAACTTAAATAAATATTGACAAAAGGGAATCTAAACGAAACATACTTACTGGATCATTAAAGTACATGTGCTTAAAAGAAGCTCTGAACTCTTGAGCTGCATGGCAGCGCATGAAACTATGAGCTTACGCTTCCATTTAACCTTATTAAGTATTCAATATAGGAGTTCAACAAAGGTAAACTTACACAGTTTTGTTCACGGCTCCCTTTTTCGAACCAGTTAGCAAACTTTGAGCATATTGTTTCTTATGATGTGGCTATATATTCATACGTATGTTTTCGAGTTGAAGAGAGCAGGAAGGAAGTGGAGTTGTGGAGTAGTAGTTTATTTACTTATGACTTGCAGAATTTTGCAGAATCAAATCTACATCTAAAGTCTCTAATGGTAACGGTTTAATCACATAATCAATAATGATGCCATTCAGCTTTAACTACTCCTGCTCAGTTCTGCTTGCCATATTTTTGCTACAAAATATGTAGGAAATCACGTATTGAAAGGTGCAGAGGAGGACTTGCTTCCCTTCGTATCATCTCCCAGATTTGCATTATTCCCATTTTGGAAACAGTAAATTACGGCGATGAGACATGTTTCCTAACAGTGTTGTTGTTGTTATTGGTGAGTAAACCATAGTACAGTTTAGCAAGCAACTGAGACGGAGTTTTTGTGATTTAAGGAAACGACAGAGATATAAATTCACTTAAATCAACTGGTGTCGTGCATGATATCTACTCGGAATAAGGTATGAGTCTTTCTTATATAGAATTTAATCTGTAACATACTCTCAGCACATTTATGTGTTCATGGTCATACGTGTGGACCACAGACTGTGGTGTGTAGAAGCAGCATGAGAAGGTAAATGTGGGTGACCTTTGCCTTGAAAACTTCATTGTCAAGAACTGCTTCGATGTACCTGCTAGCGGTAGTATACATAGCATGTATCTTTGTTGAAAATTACAATTATTATTATTTCCTCGCTGAGGCTGTAATATACAACTGGGCGCTATTTAAATTCATTGGAGTAGGTGGGCTGGTAATAGTCATTTCCTGTCGACATATGATACTAAAAAGTTTATTAGAAACAGGTATATGAGGATATTAACTGCATGAGAAACACAACGCTTATCCACACGTATGAGTATTGAGTATCCTTGACAGAGTTTTCAAATTACTTTGAACCCTTTCATTTACTTGCACTCCCACAATTCCTTGCTTCAACAGCTCTCTCATTCAGGTTCCTTCTTACAGGTAACCAACTGACATTTTAGAACTCAGCCAATATGTCAACGCATTTTGCAGAACAAAAAAAACATTTCCATCGTGTGTGAGTATTGCTTTTCTTTACTGTACCTCAACTTCCGCCTCATCTTTGACTCTGTATAAACGGCCAGTATAAAAAAGTCAAAGGTCGTAAAATAAAAAAACACACCTGCGTACATTCAATCGTTGTTCAAAAACAAGACTTACAACTATACAAAATACAATTATGTATACAAGTAAACTGGCATATCCGCCAACCTATCTCTTTATATTCATTCTCGAGTTTTTCACGTGGAAGTATAGAATTTTTTACTACCAAAATGTGTCTAATTGCATTCATAGAAATCTTCAAATGGTAATATTTTACGATCATGCCCGAGGTGCAGCAAAATATTCATAGACGAATCTACTGCGTATACCTATTTGTCTAAAGGACAGTTTTGTTCTTTAAACTAAATTTTTGCGTCAACATTTAAATAATTTTTTTTCCATATAACTGACACGAGCATCCAAAACTCAAGGGAAGCAAACAATAAGAATGAAAATATTGCCATACACTTGAGGTTAATACCAAAGATTTATCGACATCCTGAATAAATTCTCCTTACAGCATCGTGATCAGTCACACTGTTTCCCACAATGCCCCTTTTCAGATTGCGTCATCAGTAAATCTATCTTACAAAAATAAGAAAAGGTTTGGAATACAATAAAGATGAATCATTTATTTTCTTATTTTACTGAAATCACGACCATTGACTTCTCCGGAAACGCCTGTGTAATGAAAAGTAAGCGTTCATCATGCGACAGTATTATACAATCAATACAAGTGATTAATCCGCCATAGCGATAGTATTTTATTTCCTTTGATTAAAGGTCTCCTGCATGGTAAGCTCCGAGTGAGTGCATTACTTACTCATGCGATAAATATTTGACAGAGAATTTGTCTACAAAAAAATTAAGCCTTTCATTTATCACCTTTATATAATCAAATCCTTCATTTATCATACCCAAACCTTCATTTTTCGCTTCACTTGCATGTCTCTACTTATATACATTCCTATATATGCACTTCTTTTTATAGTCCTCTATTTATCATACTATCTATAGAGGATAGTATCTGTAAGTATACTTATACTTCCAATAGTTCCAATCCTTCAGTCTAACTCCAACCCTTCAGTACCAGGTTGAAGTTTAACACAAACAATTTCTTGATTTACCCAGCTGACATGCTACTACATTGTATACTACTACACAGGTACTACATACTACATAGGTAAACACTTCTTTATTTACCAAATGACATGACATGGGTATACATAAAATCCATCACTTATTCGTAACTATACATGGATATACATAAGGACTTGACTACATTTATACACAATTACCCCATTTCCATCAAATTGTGAAGAGTGGCAGAGTGGTTTTGGAGTAATTATTTATTTTCTTATTAAAACACCGATGGAGTTGACGACAAGAAGGAAAATAATAATCGTGGACAGCTCCAACGAGGTACAGACAGATAGCTATGCTGCCTGAACGAACTTATGCTCCCATAATGTCACACACGCAGTCATGTATTATACAAAGGATAGTTAATATTATTACTAGAATAGCACTAGAATAACCAAAAGGCATGATATCATATAGAGATAGTGGTAAGTATACATGAGAGTAGTATGTATCTATGGGTGGAATGAAAGGCAAAAGGCGTAATATGGAGTCGATCGAATTGCTTTGGAAGAGTATCCTGTGGGCACGAGGGCAGAGTAAAAGTAATACGAACGAAACCCTTTCTGACGAGTCAACTCCTTGAATAAATCGTGTTATGTGAGGCAAAAGCAAAATCATCTGTATCACTTTCCTATGGTTGATGATGGTGGTGCACATGTACACAAACGACTATAGAAAGAGCCTTTCAGCAGTACTTTCAACCTTTATTTTGTGAGGTTTTGTGTTGTGTGTGATATTCTTAAATAGGTTGTATCTGTATCTTGTGTGTATATTGTGCTCAGTATGGTGTATACTTTATACATTTAAAGCACTTCCCTACTCTTATTATTTCACAACCATCAGTCTATTCTATCATTTTTCTCACACACACACAACTTTCAGCAGTGCCATTGTCCAGCAGGTTACCATCATCACATCACGTCTTTCTTGCCAGGTTGTCGTCAGAGATCAGACGCTCTCCGAGGTTTTTCTACTCCTCTGATCTGTACTTCGGACCGTTAGGACAATAAACAACAGCAGGTATCTATGCCTCCCTCACATTCTGAACATCACCAGTCACCAGTATACTTCACTTATATACTATTTAGATTGTATTTCACTATATATTAGATCTTGTTTTTGTACTTAATATAATAAAGTAAATACTCAATATCTTGGAAAGTTGCTTTTGGTTTCTTATTTTTGTTGAAGGACTAAAGTTTACTAACTAGCAAGTCTGTATACTCTAACCTATAAGTTGTACGTGTACTAAGCAAGTATTAAGTATAGTAAGTACTAAGTAAGTATTATAGATCTTTTTATTTAATGTGTTTTTAATTTCACTGATTTGGAAGAATCCCCAGAGCAATCTTATGTATATAGTCAATAGCTGGTGTTTACTTTCCGATAGAAACTCGATAGCAGCTCTTGACTTGAGATTGACGGAGGTGAAGGCATTTAAAGAGTTGCAATTGCAAGTATTGGAATAATAGACTCTCACATGAACTGGTCTCAACAACTACTGTACTTCATTCTTTTTTGTGTTCTGATTGCAGATAACTACACAAGATACAGTGGAGGATTACTAGATACAGCAGGATGAGAGTTGCTGTGTTACACTTTTAAAACTGTGATCAAGAATATACTTAAATTTTTCATCCAGATCAAGGTGTGCTGTGCTTGTTCCACTTGATGGATTAAATCATTCCTGGGAGACATTTATTCTTGGAGGAGAGCAATCTGTGACAGTGACATAGTTAAAGAAGACCCAGCAGCTCGTGACAAGTTTATTACCAAGCGGATTAATATTGTGGATTTATTCGGCGATTGCTCACTCGGACTCCTAATAATTTGCTTAATTAAGAAGTCATTGCTGAGGACCGATTCGGTGCAGGAGAACCCAGGAACGTCATTGACTCGTTACTAAGTAATTATACAGTAACTAAAGTGATTTTGAATTGAATTAGCGCTAGATTCTATAGTGAGGACAGTACCATTTAATTGTCACAGTCATTGGATTGGTATTGAAAATGCCAATGGTTGATGAGAGTGAATGACTTAGGAAACAAACAAGGCAATTGGTGGCTCTTCAAATGTTTTTAACCTACATTGTTTGACAATTGAGATAATTAAAAATAATTTTTGTGTTGGCATCCTATTACGTGAATACTAATATTCTTGGCTAGCAGTTGGTGTTCCGTTGCTAGTAATGCTAAAAAAGTTGAAGAAAGCTCCACATTTTCCTTGATGATGGGTTTGTGCTTGTGTAAAGATGAGGAATCTCGGTCTAATAGTGCACTCTGCTGTGATTGTAAATCTACTTCGACCTGTCCATGTTGTTTAAAATGGGGTAAACGGACTGGCCTAATTGAATCCAGAAATGGGGGAACGATGGGTAGTGGAAGTGACCGACCCAACTCTCCGTACGGAGCTCCTTCTGCTGCATCGGATCCAAATTATATAATTGTTCCTTCCACTGTCACAACCGAAGTAATTGCGGAACAAGTTCTGGAAACGTTGCTTGTCCTTCGAACACTCGTGGGAAAGTAAGTAATTTGAGTTTTAAATGAGGTTATAAAATGGGCTTAAATAAATTGATGGAATTAATTGCTAATAAATCAATCAACATTAAATAGTGACCAGGAAGCACCTTCTTCTATGATCATGCTGCACAAGATCGCAGAGAATGAAGACGGCTGGAATTTAGTAGTCAAGTCTCTGGTTAATTCCATACCGATCGATGATCCTTTAGGACCTGCGGTCATCTCATTACTACTTGATGATTGTCCTCTACCAACGAAGGTGGGCGTGCTTTTGCCGTTTCTCTCATTTTACGTATTTATTGCTGAAATTGATCTATGGATGATAATGGTAACACAATTATATAAACAATTGTGTTATTGAATATGCAGGAAAATGCGATGCAACTAAGTCGATATTTGGACCTGCCTAACCATACGAAGTACGATACTCGACAACAGCGTAATATATGTATCGTGTTAGGCTGCTTGGCGGAAAAATTAGCTGGACAAAACAGTACAATTCTCCTAAATGCTGAAGTTATGAAATTTCTTACTTCGAATTTGGTAAATCTAATATTGCTTTTATTTTGTATAAGTATATACATATATTTTGGAAACAATTTTGACTATTGTAATTGTATGCATGTAAATCTGATTTTTAGGACGTAAGTGTGAATCCGGCTGTCATCCTGTATGCAATTATTGCACTTGAGAAATTTGCTCAAACAAGTGAGTTTATCTGTTTAACGTTGATTTAAAAGTTTAGTTCAGTTAATCATCAATGAACAAACTCTAATTTTATTGTTTGTAAATACAGGTGAGAACAAGACTGTCATTATCAAAGCACTTTTATGTTCTCCTGAACATCCTCTTGTAAAGCTTGAAAAATGGGTTGAATCTGGTGACCACGAAAAACGGCAAGTCGGATTCTGTGCACAATGGTCTTTAGATAATATATGTAAGCTACTAAAAATTGTTGACAATTGTATCGTCTGTATGATTTCCCTTTGTTCGGAAAACCTTGTAATTGTAGTGTCTTTTTTCTTTTTAAGTCTTGGTGGAGGATCGCAAATTCGGGTATGAACTCGTCGACAATTCTGGAATCAATGTGATTTTGAACAGCTATGACGTTAGCGAGTACTTAAAAATCGCTCCGCATGGATTAGAGGTAATATTTTTAATTTTGAGATACATACACTGTTATTTATGCAGACAATATTGTATTTCTGACTTCTTTATTATGATTGTCAGGCTCGATGTGATGCATCGTCATTCGAAAGTGTCCGCAGCACTTTTCAAGTAGATTCGGGGGTGTGGTACTATGAGGTTGTAATTGTGACGGAAGGTGTGATGCAAATTGGTTGGGCAACGAAAGCCAGCAAATTCTTAAATCATGTAAGTCATACCATATTTTGTCTCATTTTAATGATTGACAGGAATGTTTGTTGATAATATGCTATCGGTGTATGTCTATGCAGGAGGGCTATGGTATTGGTGATGATGAATATTCTGTTGCTTACGACGGCTGCAGACAAGTCATGTGGCATAATGCTCAAAGCGAACCTCAGTCAATGCCTTGCTGGCAACCGGGCGACATTCTTGGAACATATTTGGATTTAGATGCGTTGGAAATAAACTTTTTTTTAAACGGAGAACTTATTAAGTGTCACACTGATGTGTTCAAACATACAAAGTAAGTATTGAATTCTATGACATCGTTATTTTTGAAATGGTTTAAAATATGCAGCGATAAATTCAAAACAAAATGTTTGCTCACAGGTCCGGCTTTTTTGCTGCAGGCAGCTTTATGTCATTCCAACAATGCCAGTTTAATTTTGGCAGTAAACCATTTGTATACCCACCATCGACAAGTTGTAAAAATTTTAATGAATATGCTAAACTCGGTGATGAATGCAGAGTTGTGCTTCCGAGGTAATTTTAATATTTTATCTTGTAAGTGTAATAATTAATTGTGGGCTTAAAAACTATTTTCGATTTTAAACTACTTTTAGGCACTTGAAAATGGAATACTTAAGAAAAGTGAGCGTGAAGGAAAACTCGTGTAACCTGTGTTTTGATCATATTGCGAATGTTAGACTTCTCCCCTGTGAGCATTGGTATGTGATTTTCTGGTTTCATTTTCCGTTTTTTAAAATATGTTTAGACTTTTGTTTAATTATGATCTATTTATGCTGTAGCGGCTTTTGTTCTACCTGTGCTGACCAACTGGAAAATTGCCCATTGTGTCGTCACGTCATAGAAAACAAAATTACACTTTTCGACGGTTGAATTACGAGTGAAGTTACTTATTAAATTTAGCCATGTGATGAGGAGGTGTTTTTGAAATGGAAAAAGTTGTTTTCGGTAGTCAGTTACATCGATTGTAGTTACCGCGGTGTAGCGTTCGAAGTGTATCATTAATTAACTAGAATTGTACAGGCTGAGAAGTAGTCAGTATTTCTACCAGCAAAACAAGTACGTCGGTTAAAATTCGTCTGCATGATGATTGATTGTTAATCGATAATAATTTTTGAATGTTGGTGTACATGTTCACTACTTTTTTTAAATTTAAGCCTTATTTTTTCTTTTCGAGAGTTTTGTTAGTTTCGTATTTTCGGTATTAGTACAATGCTATTCGAAACAAAACCTACGGAGTTGTAATATATCTATATCTTTTAAAGATATTGCAGGATTGCAGCAGGGTTAACAATAATTCAATAATGCTTGTCAAAAATTAGAATTGTTTCTCATTGACCTTGGAAGATTTTGCAATCTCAAAACTAAATGAGATTATTTTATTCTGAAACCGTTTGAGACAAACATTATTTTTATACAAGTACCGTTACGTGTATGTATTACCGGAGTAAAGACTTAAATGATCCGCAGGCGTGTTTATGGATTACATTTTGAATTAATTAATTATATTTACTTTTTCGTAATGAAATGTTAGTAGTGTTCTTATTCTTACGTGCGATAGTACGCATGAGAACAAGTTTTTACGACCACGTAATGTTTTCTGTAAAAGTTTTTTTTTACTGTTCCTGTGTTTAGCAGGGGAAAGTGTGATTTTTGTTATATTTATTTAATTTTTCCTAATGTGATGTGTAGGTTTAAGAGGTTTAAGTTTAGATTTACAAAAGATGTATATTAATCATTTTAAGTTTTATCAGCTATGGAATGAAGATGAGTTTTAATTATGGTGGGGTAATGTTCTTACTTTATTGACTTTTAAACACATGTACTGACCACAAATTATCTGCATAGTTTTTTGCAGTTGATTTGCGTGCTTTATGAATTTACCAAATTTTTTTATCGCTTTTAAGGACTCCAATCTAAACCTTTATACTGATTCTATGAAGCCAAAATCTACATCTCATCAATTTTGCGATAAAATATTATGGAATCCTCTTACAGGACCACTACTGATTTAATTACCATAACGATCTCCACAGATCTAGTGCTGACTTAGTGGTCCTTAGGAGAATGACAACTTTACTCAGGCTCCACAAGCCTTCGTCAAATTATCAGTTGACTGTACTGTTATTTTATCAGTTCTCTTGTGATGGATGTATTGTTAAGGTTTAAGCTTTGAATGACTAAGAGGGAGTTACATAGATGTTTTTCCTATATAGTGTTAGTGTCTGTCTCCAGTGTTTGATGTTCGTTCCCATCGAAGCCCGCAGTTCTTGAAAATATTAATTTTACAGAAACTATTTTCGTTGTCTGTATATGGCTAATAACACTTTTTGAGCATGCAGAGTAATCAATCAGCAAAAAATTTCTTCGGGTACGTATGCCCTGAAAACACAAATATATGGTATCTGCACGAAATTACTTACTACGTACCTGAAAGGTAAACTCTAAACCTGTTACCTAACTACAGGAAATATATTTATTAAACGCAAAACAGTTTTATTATAGAAACAAAGATTAAAACGATCCAATGGCTATCACAACTATTAATCATGGAACGAATAGGAGTTTATAATTGTTGTACAATCGTATATAACCAATATATGTGTTGAATACATGTGTAATCGTATGTTAAAAAAATTAAGTCCTACATATCTGTCTGTTGGTAGTAAAATTGTAAAGCATGAATAGTACGGACTTGTGTATGTATAATTACGATGTTTCTGCGATGGAAAAAAATTCGCATAAAATGCTCTAAATATGTGGTACTACTATAATACGTGCACTCAGCTTACAAACAAATCCTATTCGAAATATATATGTGTACAATCCATTATTGTTTTCCCAATAAAAATCTCTATACAGCATTTAACCATTTTATGTAATTTCCCATTATTCTTGGATCCCATTATGGTATTACGGAGGCTCTCAAGTAATATAAATATAGACTTACAATTATTAGCGTGATCCTCCATACCTATTAAAATTAAAGTTTCACGACCTGACATAATCGTTGAAGAGGTTTTACCCGATTAAAGAGTGTGCTCTCGAATTTACAAGTAGCAGGCAAAACAATCCCATGTATGTACATACATATTAAAATATACGGATAAGTAATGGTTAATTACGGCTGCATACAATGTAAATGGCACAAACAGACAAACAAAAAGAATAAACCCTTATCCCTTATCAATACCGCCATGTCCAACTCCTACGTGTAAACAGTTTTAAGTAATACTTTTAAGTATAATACCGTTTACTATACAGACCGTAACTGCACAGAATAATCCCATCCAAAAGTAAAGTGCCATAAGTATATATGATACTCCCCATCTCCGAAAGCGGAGTGTCATTACAAATAATTGACTCCATGTGTCACATTATCATTATGCTCCGTGGATTCCATCAGGCCCGGTCCCCGATTGAAAAATAAGTTCATTAACCCAAAAGATAATTTCTTTAAACTACGCTTGTCATTACAAGAAGCGCCCAAATTTTTTGTTTGCTATGCAGAAAATGTCAAGCCTTGACATCACGGGACAGAAAATAATTACTGCGAAAATATTTCTCACAAACAAAAAATCTAAAGAATCAAGTTTGCAGTTTGCATCAAGGGGCCAAGGGGTACACGACATACTCCAAAGTATTTCTACAACCAGCGAGGTCCAACAAACGTTGCAAAATATTTCATAATATCCTCTAAATTCTATCTAACAACCAAAAACGGTGCAAAATATTTCATAATATCCTCTAAATTCTATCTAACAACCAAAAACGGTGCAAAATATTTCGTAAGATCCTCTAAATTCTATCTAACAACCAAAAACGGTGCAAATCATAATATCCGGCAAATTTTATCTAAGAACAAATAATTGCACAATAACAACAAAATACTGGAAAATACGTATATAACATAAAATTGCAAAATATTACTAACAACAAAACGTTGCAAAATAACAACAAAATCATGCAGCACATTTCTAAAAACAAGACGTTGCCAAATATTTCAAACAGCAAAACGTTGCAAAATATTTCTAAGAACAACAACAAAACGTTGCAAAACATGTCTAAGAACAACAACAAAACGTTGCAAAACATGTCTAAAAGCAACAACAAAACGTTGCTAGATTTTTCAAACAACAAAACATTGCCAAACATTTCTAAAAACAACAACAGAACATTGGAAAACATTTCTAGCAACACCCACAAAACGTTGCCAAACATTTCAAACAACGGAACACCGCAGAACATTTCAAACAACAGAGCATCGCAGAACATTTTAAAGAGCGAGTCGTTGCCAAATATTTCTGGTAGTATATAACAAAAACCAAATCCCGCAAAATATTTCTAATGACAAACCACAAAGTAAATTATAGCATGCCGTGCAGAAGTATGGCTGAACAACAAATAACTTAAAAAACCCCAGTTCATAGGCATACAAGGCACTTATACATCGCCTTTAGTCTCAACTCAATTCAACGTTTTCCCTCCAACATGAGCATTTTTCCCTACTGATGAAACCAGCGCCGCATAAATACCTTACAAATGCTGTAAACAAAACCTATACATAGGCATAGTTTAGGCAGTTTTTGTACGGCCTTTTTGTCGAATAAGTTTTGCTTGGAGTTCGTATTAGGCTTATTGAAAAATGTGCTGCAGTATAACGAGATGAGAGTGAGAGAGAGAGCGAGAGAGAGAGAGAGAGGATATGAACGAGCTCGATTGAAGGAAGACAGCTCTGCTCCCGAGTGTTGACTTGCCTGAGAGAGTGGACTGGGCGGCATCTTGTGGAGCCATTCAAGTCCGCCTTAGGGCTCTGCAACCTTCTCCATATTTTTTCCCCTTTGATGAGATTTTCTTGGAGCAACTTGCGACCGCGACTGAACTGAAAGTTTTAGCAGAGGGTGAGGTGCGTAGTCGCCGTAGTGTGAATATGGCTGGTGAGTTTTGTGTCAAAATTTGTTCAACGATCTTTACTCAAAATTTCCTGTTAATAAAGTGTGTGATTTTCTTTTTCAGAGTGGGACCCGTACAGTTTTCCTGATGGAGGTGACGATTGTGACTCAGGTACGTTCCGAACGAGCTCTTTTCTCCGACTTTCGAACTTGATTAATTTTCCCGTCATCCAATGCCCAAATAGTCATTTTTGAATGATGCACTGCGTTCTGGGCTGTGTGTGCGTACTACCATTTTTCAAAACTTGCAGTAGAAACCAAGGGTGTCTGTTCAAATTCATATTCGATTCTGTGCAATTCGGCCCTCTACTTTATAGCGCTTTATCTCATTTTTCACCTTTATTTATTTACTTGCCGATTTTAACTTTTGAGTCTGTCTGTGTACTTTGAGTATAACAGGTTGCTATGTGTATGGATGTTATTGCGATTATTTCTCTTATTTATATGTTGGTACTGGTTTGGTTATTCATTCATTATTATTTTTGTTATTTCTTCGCTGTTGTGATTGTCATTTATTTGTTTGTATGGCTATTTATTTGTTGTTACTTGTGTTGGTTGTTATGTTTGTTGTTATGTTGGTTGTTATGTTTGTTGTTACTTGTGTTGGTTGTTATGTTTGTTGTTACTTGTGTTGGTTGTTATGTTTGTTGTTCGTATGTTGTTATTATGGTTGTTATTCCCATGTCGGTAGATTGTGTTCGCTATTTATGATTTATTCAGTCAGATTTTTGACGTTTTGTTTTACTTGTTAAACTATGTAGCGATTGCTAGGAATCCAGAATAGAGATGTATAAAAGTATATACAGACAGTATGCTGAATAGAACAACACTAACTAACAAAAATAACAGCAGCAGCAGGAGCAGAAACAAAAGTAAAAGTAAAAACACTTGATCGAAAATCGAGAGTAAACGAGGATTATGGATATTATGGAATACAGATGGCTTTTTTGTGACTTTCAAGTTCAATTCATCCTAAAGCGGAAATGCCAGGTCAAGTCTTCAGTCATATGTGTAGCAGCTATTTTTAGTTTACTATGTAATCTGACGTAGGGAGTTTATTAGTTAGCTATATACTTACTTATTGTTAGTTAGTAGTTTAGCATGGTGTGTACTTAGTCTTCGAATGTATAAAATATGCTCTGAAGTCATTCAGACTCGATCAACCATACTATAGCCGCAGTGACTTATGTTTCCTAAGTTCGTATCTTCTTTCATATAACTCAAAACTATGCTGTTAATTTCCAGCTTGGTTATATATTGCATGATTTATATTGTCATTCATTGCTGTGTCATCATGTCAGGGTCTCTTTTCGCTTGCATCTGTTTATGTTTCACAAGGCTAAGGAAGTATCATGAAGTATGTTAGGTCTTGTCTAGAGTTTATAAGTTTTATATAATAGTTTCCAAAGAGGATCTGTATGAATAAATGAAATGGAGAGTCGTCTGAGTAGAAGCCCATCATTTCTTGCGTCATTTCAACCCCAATCCAGGATAGCGTGTGTACATTTTGACAACTTAACTAAACTACCTATAGGATAGACATACATTTTCAGTTAAATTAATCATTAATGTCAGGAATAAAATAACATATTGGGTAAAGTTTGTCTGGTGTAAAGTTGTTCATACGGTGTCGATGCGAGAAAGATGTGGAAACATTATTGAAACAATGTTCTCCCTGAAATGCTGTAGATGGAATCGGAGGTGGTGGATTACTTTTGGCGGATGGAGGGAGTGATGGCAGTCCCAACGACTGTGCCACGATTCTTGCCCGGCTTGCAGAAACGACTACAACGGGACCCATGTTTGAAAGGTAAGCACTATAAGTCTAACTTTCTAACTTGTTTCATGATGGTGGTTTCGGCGTGTAGCCACTTTTGAGAACTGTGCTTCTCTTCGCCTTTAATTACCTCCCTCGAGTTCGGGTATAAAGTTAACAAAGTGAAATATTGTCATTTTGATCTAATTCCTGTTAAAACTTTAAAGTATCTCCGTGTCTGTCGGTATGTAAATGATGGCGGAAATACTGTAAATGCGAGTGTTTTACATGGTAGTAGTTACTACTTCATTTAACATATACACTCTCCGTGAAGGAGGACCGTTTTAAGCTGATTAGACCGACTTGGTTCAAATTATGGAATTGCAGTACTCAAGGAAACTATCTTACTGCTTCTGTAAAGGCAGTTACATCTCTGAAATGTAGCATCCCATGCATAAAATATAATACTCCTCTTCGCCGAACATTCAACATAACAGAAGACCTTGTATTACTTATATTGAGGAAAGGCGTGGTGCTTGTGTATATTTGTAGTTGTTGCAAGAGTTGAGTGAGAGAGAGAGAGAGAAAGAAGTGACTTGGAGTTGAGTAGCTGACTGAGTATTGTAGTAAAGGATTCACTTAACTACTCTTGTATTGAGTGAGTAGTCTCTCGTAGTAACCATGTAGTATACACACATTCGCGTTTTATGAATGAAATGAAAGGAGCAAAGAACTTTCACGAGTTTTCATGCAATAATAAGCTGTGGTCCGTGCCGCGCTTTTCTCATGCACGCTATTATTTTTACCGGAGTTATCATGTTCGTAACGTAAAGTAATTGATAAGGAGCAAAAATTCTGTGAGGGAAAGGCAATAACTTGGCATTACTCTGGAGTATACTACGCACATACTAAACAAGTTCACTTTTTCATTTTCTTCTATCAACCTTTCATGGACAAAAGTAGCTCTCATTTCCCCCCATCTCTTACAATACATTGCACGTACTTTTTTTAGAGCTCTCGTCTACACCGTCTCTCTTCGTTCATGTTTCTTTCATCGCATATCTAGCTAGCTATAACCCGCTTCGAATTTGAATCTTATATTTTTGGTCCTCGATGAAAGTAAAATTGATGGTGGTGTAATGAGAATCAACACAATTCTCGTCAGCTTTTGCTGACGTCAAAACTTCCGAGGTATACTGTACATATATTGATTCCGTGTTGATGCCACATGTGCTTTAAATTAACAGGAAAAACAGTAAGCAGCGTAATAAATAAATTTGCACTGGGATGGCAACATTCTGTGTCATTAAAGATGGAGTCACGGGTACACTGTTAAAGGTGTTCATTCCTGAGCTGCCCCTTAGGAACTTTCCCAAAAATTCTTCCTGATTTTGTGAAATTTTAACGATTTGAGCTCTAAATCCGGGTATGTCATGGTAAACTGATTATTAATTTTAATAACAAGGAATATTTTATCTTTTCGGAATTCCTTCTGATGTTAAGCCAGGCATGATAGTATGTAGTAATCAGAACAAGATAGGCTAATTGTTTCCATGTGTTATAGTATATTCTCACACGGAAAGTAATTATGCTAGTTAATGCACCAGGGAAAAGAACTGACAGGCTGACTACTACAAACACAAACTAACTTGGAAAAACTCCAGACAACGTTGTGTGAGGGTAAAAAACCGAAGAAAACTCACAAAGATATGAAGATTATTAGGACAACGGAACGAGAGGGAAGCAATTTCAAGATTTTTGTTAGTTTCGTCATGCGAAAAGATGTTTGAAGTTTCGGAATAGTTTTGCGTCTACTGAAGGATACTTGAAATATTTTATGGATTAGTAATTGCAATTTTCCATTCAGTACTCATCTCATTTTTCTGTCCTTGCAGTCTGCAATAATAAAGTGTACTACGAAAAGGTTATAGATTCTGGGAACCGGTATAGAAATACTTTTTATTTCTATATTATGAACTTCCCACTTTCTCCGTTTACATGATGTTGTTATTATTCATTGGTATTGAAGTTTTTGTTGAGGGTCCTTCCACATTTGGAGAACTGTAATGTGTTGTTTTCTTCATCATCCCGGTGTATCCTTTATTTCACGGCAAGTTTTCCCCCGATTATTTAGGTTGATTATTGATATTAAATGACGACGACCGCGATGTTGAACGGTTTGTGGCAGGACATCCCTAAAAATATGAAATACAATTGTTGCTGTGTAATATGGGACTGTATACTGTAATATGGTACTGTTATATGTTGTAGCCATTGCTTTCGGTTTGTCTTTTTGGTGTTTCGGGGGAATATGTATGTGTGATCTGGAGCGTAATGTATCTAACAGTTGAAAGAACTAAAAACAGATACGAAACAGCACAATAAACGATATGTGCAGGATCCAGATGTTTTCTGAAGGGATCGCTCTAGACTTTTTGTTCAAATTTGGCCTTCCTTTTCGTGTGTATATGTACTCAGGCTTGGTGTATCAATATAGGATTTCCGACGGAGAGAGATGGCTTGCTGCCACCGCACGGCGCGTACAAATGCCCATTTGAGAAAAAAGTTTTCCAATGCATATGTTCTTTGCATTTTTATATCGGCTGTTGTGTATGTATGAGTGACTTCACTTTCAAACATATGTACATTGCTAGTTAGCTCAATATTATCCACTTATATTGTGAATACTATATTCCATGGGACAGTGTTCATAGCAAAGTTTGAACTATGCATCTATCTACGGGCTACTTATGTAGATTGTACGTGCACAATATAATGTGTACAGGGAGACATTTTCTAAATGGGGTGTTCAAGTCAGTAAGTTCGGAGGAACTTAGCAGGATTGTCTAGAGCCTATACTGTGCTCTACCGTCATTCATTACATATTTAGGGTCGGAGGAAGCTGTTTCACACTCCCTGTAACTTTACCAATTACGTGTGCCTTTAAGGCCATACTGTAGGGGAATTTCAGCTGGTTTACTTGTTCGCTGGTATTTTGGGGCGAAATAAGTCCGAACCGAATTGCATCTCGTGGCGTACTCCTAATTCTCCTCTATAGAAAGCACATAACTCAGTGATACTCTCTCCATACTAGACGCTTGTAGGGTGTGATATTTGAAGTTGTGGATCCGTAGTACAGCTGTGTATATATACCTTGTGCACTTATTTAGTTTCTGTTCCTTGACTGTTATATGTGCCCAAAAATCTACTGTAAAATATAGGTTCGAAAGGGAGAGAGGGAAAATAATAAGAGTCGCGAGCTAAACAGGAGCAGGTGTGAGGCGAGAATCTCGACGTATGGTTGGCGTGTGCGAGGCTTCATTCAAGTTATCATTGTTCCAGCACATGTCAAGCTGCAATCAGCCTCCATCGGAATAGTCATTATCATAAGTACGTAAATGCGACGAGAGGTCAAACTACATCAGTGTTATCTAAGTTTCTCATGCATCAAACTCTATGACAAGTGACGGCGACCTACCATCTTGAACTTCTGTGATGCGTATCTAAGGCAAATATGACCATTTCCCTGATTCCTCATTTATGCTGGTGTTGTTCATGTTCATACACTAACATCTGTCCCTACTCTCACTATTTCTGTAAAACTAATTGCAATCATCAAGTACAAATATGGTAAATACTTTGCCCGTGCTTATTGGAAGTTTCATGTTTTCAGTAAACTTCCGTTTGAATTTCCATAACTCCTTGTTTCTATGCAATAGTTAGCTTATTTAGTATCAGAATGATGTCCCAGGCTTAAACATTTGACTGTCCTTATATATTTGTTGAGACTAAAATAAAAAATTGGGTCGGAGTATACAGGTTTTAATGTTTGGTTACCGTAACTAAATCTCTTCGATATTATAATTTACATTTTGTATAATGTTTGCTATTTTTCTGTGGAAGCCCGTCGTGTCTCGGTCGGTGACGACTTAAGGTTTATTTGCATACTTAAATTCGTAATGACAGTAAATATAAATATATGTGTCTGTGTGGACGGTTGTAGACGGCATGTACTGCTAGCGCTTCCATGTGCTTTTCGTTTAAAATATTACCGAAGCGATGGTGGAGATGGATGATTCCAGTTTATAATAAGTATTTGAACTCGAAGGGAAAAAGAATAGAAGTAATATGCTTTTGATGCAATTACTTTAAAGCATGATTTCTTGGCATTGAACCAACTTGCATAAGGATAGTTCGTAAGAATAGATATGCTATATATGTAAGTACAATTGATAGGGATATCGGCTACTGCTCCTTTTTTCTATTTCGGAGTATCAGTATAGTTCAGTACATAGGTTCCCGAAGTAATGTCGTAAAAGCATTGGAACTGGAAACAATAATAATAGTAAAAACTCTTACAGAACTATTACTCTGATAATAATAGTTATTATTTTGAATGTAATTGTGAGTTACGAGGCAGGGATACAAATGTAATAACCCTTACGGCCTCAATTTACTAAAACAGTATTATTGAAGTGTAATAGCTTGAAATACGTATATATATAGTACGAGGAAGAGACTTTTTAGCTCTATACATTATAATTATGGAAGACATAAGTTTCGCCAAAATGGTTTTTTCTTCAATTCAAGTGTGTCCTCTCCAAGTATTTTCTCTATGGTTCTCGGATACCGTTGTTCGGTTAGAGCGTTTCTATTTCCAAAAATTTTTCGTGCACTTGTATTCTATACTATTATAGCAAAGCTAGTTGAACTATAATATGCAATACTTTAAACTTGGTGTTTTACTTGAACTAATACAAGAGCGTGTTACGTAAACGAACTTTTGTTACAATTGGAATTGACGTGCGAATGCCCCTATTTCAGTAATTAAGGCTTGCAATATCTGTGAGACTGATCCTATTTTTAAGTTCATATCTTTAAATAAGTAATGGGTAATTGGATGTTGAAGGCACATTTAACGGGAGTCATAGAGGGTGAGGGTAAGAGGGTTTTTCTTAATTTTTTAGGTTATTGATTTACATAAAAACTAAGGATTGTAGAAAGAATGAGAGACTAACTTAAAAAGTATGCGTTTGTAAATAAGATTTCTATATTTGTACGCATAAATCCGAGTGCATTCACTGAAGCATGGAACGTTACAGTAATATTCCAGTACGGGTGTTGTTACGAACTTGATCGTATTAAAAGGTGCAATGTTATACTTGAGTAATATGGACGCAGAGACTAGTGCCAACTGTTAAGTTCGTTCCGAGGGATTTGAAAATGATAAAGGTTGGTGTACATACATGTATGGAGTTCAAGCAAGCTTGAAATATGTAATAGAGAAAAATCGGAACGTACATATGGTAAAGTTTGTTGTGAAGTGAAGATAGCACAGTACGCAAATACTAGGATATAGTTGAAGTTTTTAGCTGAAGAAAGAAGGGAACGTACGTATTTATACTGTGGTTGAAGTTTGTAAAGCAAAGTTTTAAGTCGGGCTCTCTGTATAACCGCATGGTGAATACTTACAAGTTCCAAACGAACCTTGGTCTTCTTGACTATGTCGAAAGTATGTACATATACTTATATGCATACTTCTTCCGTATGTGTGTCTCTCAATCTCTCGTTCTCTCGACTCGACTCTTAAAACCCTCTAAAACGAACCACTGCGCGATTGCTGTTGTGTGTGTACATGGTCTAGTCTTGGTTGGTCTTTTGGGGGATAGTTGTACTGAAGAGAGATACACAAGTTGAGTGTGCGTGCATGATCAGTAGTGTAGAGAAAAAATTTGTTTGTGAATGAACGTGGATGGCTGACGAAGTTCTTTTAAGCATGCAGTAACGCCGGTGAAACTACTGATTGGCTACGCGATCTGTCTTCGAGTAATCTCTCTGCCTATGTATTTATTAATAGTAATTATCATACACGCTCACATGCAATTTGTCCAGCGATGCTGTTACTACTTTTGTATACTGCAGTTAGAACGGAACCACATTTTCCGTATTAAAGTAAACTCGTTGAATCCATACTAAATACTGTATATTTATATAGTTCTACGCTATAGTCAACGTGGTGGCAGACTTTGCATTTATTCAGAAATACTATAAACAGTGGCGTCTGACTAACTAATTATAGACATATAAATACACTTGTTGTTTTTACCTTTGCGGACATGGAAGTTTGAAGAGTAAAATAATTATTATACTTTTGAAATCGAAAGTATTATAAAAGAAAAGACAAGCTCGTTTATTGAACTAAGTAAATAAACAGTGCCAGCAGTGCTTTTATGTGACACTAATATTTTAAGTCTGTTTTGAACTCGAAAAATGGAATTGACTCCAATGAGCAAGGTTAGTTTTATTTGTTTGTTTTTTTCAAAAATCTTTTTGAAGGACGGATAGTGTGGTGTTATTTTATCCATGCTATTCATGGGATTTGTCCTGTTCAAATAAAGATGGTATTTTTTGCTGAAAAGACAATATTTTCTGGTCTTTGTATTGATATTTATATAAAAAAAGATTTAGGTGATTTCTCCAGATTTGTTTCGAAGGTTTCCATTCGTAGTTTTTCTTCTTGATGTGACAAGTTGAAGGATACTTACTTATGTTATCGAATAAAGAGGAAACGGAATTGAAGCAATTTAGATTTAATTTGTGGCAGGTTTTATTGATAAAAGTGTATACATTGTGTAGTACAAAGTGTAGTATTAGCTATTCTACACTTGGTAAATAACACTAGATAATATTCTGCATATACTAAAGTGATATTTATTTTTGGAACATATTTTAGATTCGAATGACACATAGTGCATGTATGTTTGTATATTCATGGCTTGGGTATTTGTGGGGTGCAGTTAATTTGTTCAGAGGTTACAGACAGGTTCAGATCATTCAAGTCAGGCATAGTAATGAGACGAGCTAACAATGCAGCTCGTAAAGTGAGTCAACAGAATAACGAATACCTATGTGGATGCTGCGTGGTATATCTAGAGGTATGCATTGGATGCGGTGAGGAAAGAATAGGGTTAAAAGTATCCATTCGGTTATGTTGTGTGTATAGTGTGTGTTTGTGTGTGTATGCGTTAAGTGTACAGGATGTTTCAAGCTTCAATGTCTACATATGGGGTACAGAAGACGTCAGGTTTTGACTGTTGTAATATTTTGAAGGTAGGAAGAAAAGTGGTTACAATGCTGCAGTATATACATATCTCTGGCTGTGTGTAGTTGTAATGGTTATTTGCTGGGGATAAAGGGAAGGAATGTTACGTTTGGAAAGAAGGCTTGTTCCTTGAAGGAGAAAAGAATGCTTGAGTTTAGTATAAGTTCAAGATGCCGATCTTGAGGTTGCCGCCCACGTCCAGTCTTGGAATGCAGTTTTGGTTGTTGTTGATTTTCAAGGGCTGTTTTGTGTGTGTACGTTGGTCCCTTCGGATTTTTCGCCTCCTGGGCTAGGTCCATGTTTTACCTACTTAATTGCATTTAATGATGATCTTGAAAGCCCAGCTATACAGTCTTAGCACAGGCAGAGGCTCAGGAAAGTACAGGCTCTATAATGTATGCATGGAGATGGGCGCTTTTTTTACAGTCGTCTCCAAAAAGCACTTTCGGAGAAACTTCTCTATGGTCATCGTCAAGCAGTTTGACGAAACTTCTATACACAGTCTTCTCCAAGTACTTTGGGATGAAACTTCTAATTCAATATTCTAAATTCTAGAAAATAATCTTGTACGTTGAACTGTTCTCTCTGTCTCTATGCTTGTGTAGTTTAGTTCGAGGGGTGAAGGTTTTAATCGTCCTTGAAGTTCCACACGCTCCATATATACCTTGTCTTCTTTGAACTTCTTCAAACTTTTGGAATTATTCAAATTAAATGTTGTCCTCAAATGTGTTCCTTTTAATATTTTAATATATGCATCTGGTTAGTTTCTTGAACGTTTTCTCGTCAAAGTTTGACATTAAGCCATTTGCATGTAGTGGATCGGAAATATGAAAGAGTAATAATGACCTCTTTGTAGCTTTACGGATTTAAATCAATTTTCGGGAAATTTACATATGAAGAATTCTAATGACTTCTGACTTTTTATTAAAATCCCCCGCACCCAAATAGTCCCTACGTTATTAAACTAGCTATTGGATTGTATGGAGTGCATTAAAATAACATGGTAGCTATTATATGTCGTTTTAATTTTCCAGTACCTTCACACTTTAGAGATGTTTTAGTTTTCCTTTTTTTTGACTTTTGGAGTATCTTGCACGTAGTATCCTAATGTTCATCTTCATCCTAAAACACGTGCATACTTTCCTGAGTAATATTCTCATTTTCATTCCCTGATGCTCCTGCTTGGGCTTGTAATTGTACATACAGGATAGACACTGAATATACTGTGTGAGATTCATTTCCGTAATTCAAGGCTCCGTAAAAGGAGTCTTTGATTTTTGAAAGGAAGTCGTCTTCCTCTTATGTTTTTCTAGATGAGGGGAAAAAATCGACCGGGAATGAGCATCTGCGGTTTTTAGAGGACTGGGACTAAAAGAGTTACGATGTTCATAAAAAATCTCTCGTGTACTCTCATTGCTGCTGCTCAGCACATTTTCCTCTACGAATCTCCTCCTTATACCCTATAGTTTGAAACTTGGTGCATGGTGTTTGGGCAGACGGACCAACACTGGAAATGCCTACCTAAATACAGTGTGTGTAGTGTATGTATAGCGTACACATATCTACATACTTTCTTAGGAGCCCGCTCTCGTTTTTTTAAATCCTTCTTCTCTTCTTCTGATGTCTCACCCTCCTTTATGCACATAAATACATACGCTTCCGATACGACCAACTCATTTGAATTGAATGTTGTAATTACTCGGAAATGAAATATGACTTCTTGTCTCCAAACGACCTATGTATTTCTTGAACCAGCAGCTACTACAAGGGACTTTCTGATATTTGACTAGGATTATTGTTATTTATTTGAATAACATACTAATCAGTCAGTAATTATACTTATTTGAAATTCATTCAAGGTATGCCGTGACAGTACCGTAGATATTTTTATGTCATCGAAATGATTCTGTAATTTTAAAGCCTAGTCCTAATAACCCATCTTTACAATTTTTAAGGAATTGTTGGATTTTGCTGAAATAATGCTGAATTTTAAAATTTGTTTTTCTTTAGTCTTTTATTCAGACATACCATATTGTTGAAACGTGCACAACAATAATATTTATGTACGTATTGCTGAATCGACAAGGTGCGAATAAAAAATTTATGTACCACTGTATTTTGAAGAATGTTAGTAAAAGGAAAAGGAAATTTTTACAGTTGTTTACAGCGTTTTAGTAGGTTATGAGGGCGTTATGTCTATGGATTTGTAATGAGTATTTTTGAGTCGTTTTGGTTTATGGCTCACCGCATGCCAGTATATTAATATTCATCCTTCCTGTGAATTGGATGTGTAGAGAGCTTTTTCTCACTTAAGTGAAAATAATCATAACAGTAATAATAATAAAAATAATAGTAGTGACTCTACAGAAATGGAGTTTAAAAGACAAAGGTGCAAATATGATCCTCGAGCTGTACTGATACGCTGTAGGCGCACATTACATCTCAAAACGAAAGTCCAAAAGGTATTTTTGCAAATTTCGAAAAGTCCAACCTACTGTGTATATGTTTGTTACCGTTGCGTTGAGTTAAAGCTAAGGATGTCATCAAGGCTTTGGAATGTGAATTTTTTTCGCGTACGGATGAAGCTTCGACATACTTGCATACATACACCTTCTGTAAGCTCTAATGAGTTCTAGAGGAATGGAATTTGTTGAAAATCAAATGTACGGTTGTTGCTTCTTTTTGTGGTATGTACCTTCTCCCTCTCTCTCTCTCTCTCTCTCTGCTGTCTCTTTCGTCCTTCGCCCTTTTACTTTATTACTCTGTTCTCAGGAAATATAAGTAGGAAGCCAATAGTTATGTGATGACGTGTCATATGTAAAGTCATGCATTTTTTGCATTGTTGTGTTAAAATGATGGTTTTGCTTACCGTAATAAATATACTTGGTGGAGATTGAAAATTGACCTCTCGGTTGACTTCAAGTTAAATTCAGTTTGGCTGTTGATTTGATAAAATGGAAAGAATAAAAAGCATGAGTCGACTGTCACTTGTGCCTTGTGCTTTGGAGTTGAGCAAACAGGAATGCAAATTTCCCGCTGTTTGCCTTCTTTCCTTATTGTGTACGGTGGGGTGTGTGTGTATCTTTATGTTTACAGTAGGCTGACTCTTCAATGCATATGGCGAATTTCATCTTGAGTATACAAGTATACTTACTTTATACTTTACAAGTAGCGAACTGAAGCCTCAAATATGTGTACCTATGTACATAAATGTACAGGGAACTGATGAATCGGGAATGCTGTGTAGGTTGCGGATGGTTTATATCATAAGATAGGAAGTCACAACAACTGTTGCAATTATCGTGGAGGAAAGCATGCTTTGAAAAGGATATAGTGGTTAAGTGACCATTCATTATGGAGGCTTAATTACTGGAAGCAATTAAATTTTGATAAGTGTTTGGTTAGGACAACACGATTCCTGGTATGTATTTGTTGAACACTTGTGCCTACATGGTATGGTTATTTGTTAGTTAGGCAACTCATCAAGGGTTTGTTGTTCCATCGCTTGTTGGGTTATATAGAGTAAATAATATTATCTTCGGTGGGTCTACATAGTAATGTCATATATTAGATGTACGAACGAAGAAGAGGAGGAATTCATTCATGAAAATGTATATAGTGATCAAGCGTGAAAACAAGCTAGGGAATTATTTAACAAATGTAGAGTTCTTGTCTATGTTTTGTGTGTGTCGAGGGCATATAGGCTCTTCCATGCTGTTGTATTTTTTGATGGTTTGACAAGTTTTATCAATGGCTCAGCAGAGAACGAACATCTCTCTAGGGTTTGTACATTTTGTCGTAGTGCATACCACACCACACCACCCAAGATTTCTGGTTTCCCTCCTGTTGTGCTTCTCTCTCTCTCTATCTCTTTGACTCTTTCTCTCTCTCTCTCTTTTCCCAATAGTTTAGATTCATTTGGTAAGGTTTTTTGAAGTTGTTTATCTCTTTACCCTGTGAGATGCACTGTTTCGTCGTCTTTCTGGCTTAAACTAGAGAAATATTTTCAGTTCATGTGGATATATCTGTAACTGTGGTATGTATGCTTGTAAGGAATACACGTGAGAGTCAGATTTTACTCCCTCTGTCTGCATCTTTCTCCTGCTAGATTTCTAAGACTGAATGACGGTTTTGAGTCCCTACGAATTAGAAATACTTGGCTGCAGTATTACATATATTATTATAAATATTCACTTTGTAATACAGGATTCGTAGCAACGTGTTTTATTGAAGGAGGGTGCTCATATGGCTAGACTGTTTATTATATACTTGAATCACTGTAGCTTGAGAACATAGCGTAACAAGAGAAAAATACAGTGTTGGTTGTTGTTGTTTGTTTCTTTGTATATAAGATTGTAATTTAACAGGGCAGACGAGAATTTTAGTATACAGTTGAACTCCTGAAACTTCAAAAGTTGAGGCCTGGCCGAAGGTATTTCAAAGCAACCAAAACACTACAACTCGAAAGAGATTATAAAACTTGGTTTCCCCCTTTCTGCTTTTATTTTATTGTTGAAACCTTTCATATCAAAATAGTTTTGGTTTTGCTTGCATAAACCTAAAAAATTGTGTGAAAAAATTCAAATTGTTCTTATTCACCGCACTATATTTTACGCATATTGATATGTTTTAGGTTTCGTTATTCTTATTCATAGCAGATTTTGAGTATTTATGAGCGAGGTTTAAAGGCGGCTGGAAATGTTTCCGAGGGCGAAGGTTTCAAGGCGGGTGGGTTTGTTTCAAAAGACGAAAGAATTTAAAGACGGGTGGATTTGCTTCGAGAAGGGTTTAAAGGCGAAAGACATTTTTCCCGGAATTATTAGGAATTCGGGATCGCTAATACTATACCGGCTTCTGATTATGAGCTGATGATAGAGTGATAAAAATTGTTCGGGGGGTTCGGTTGGTACGGAATTGGATGATAAATGAATATATTAGGGAGCTATGAAATATACGCCACAGAAAAAATGTGTGAAGAATTGGATATCTGAAGGATTGGTATTTTGATCAGGACTTGAGGATATGGAGAAAAAGCCATTCTTATATCCTCTTGCTCTTCCTAGCCCAGCGTCACCCTCACATAGCATCTTTGAAATGTTCGATGTATTCTTCCTTTTCCCGTCCATCTCAGGCACTATTATATAATGGCCGAGCCTTGGTTTTTCGTGTGTTCTGCTGTTGTTGCTGCTGCCGCTGCTGTTGTGGAGGGAAGTGGATGGAAGTATCTGTGTACGTGTAGTGTATGTATCTGCAGGGAAGGATGAAGGTTCATTTTATTTTGTGAAGGACGAATATAAAGTTGTTAAGTTAGACTTCTTAAGCTTCGAAATAATACTCTGTGTCTCTCTTTCTGGCTCTGGAGATCCTCTGCTGATGATGAGGATGCTGTAGCTATTTCTTGTTGTTGTATCTACAAGTAAGTTGTAGAGTAGTAGTGTGATAGTAAGGAGTAGTAAAATAAGTGGTGCTGTAGTAGTAGTTTGGTGGTGATCGTCAGGGGATTCTCTCACTTCTAGTCTGTTGGACATATAGGTTTAGATGGAACCGTGATTTGAATTGGAAAATATGGTATCTGCATTTTCTCCTAAAGCATCTTCCTTTGTATGCACGTGCTTTTTATATTTGGTTTTGGTTAGCACAGTCGAGATGCACCATGAATATAGACTTATGTGTTACGTTATGTGCGTACATAAGCACAGTCGTATATTTATGGCATGCATGCATTAATAAGTACAAACATACATATAGTCTCATGGTATGCATTCCTAAACATTCACCCGTATGAACACACGGACGTACGTGTAAGGTATGATGAGTATGGACATACATATGTGTGTTGCAGGCATACACAAGTACACAGGCGTAATAGTACTATTTAATAGGTAGATACAGCAAAGAAGAATCTTATTAGGTACGAAGTTTTTTATTATTATTATTACTATTGCTCCTCTACACATCATCTTACTATTACTCTATGGAAAAGGTTTAGTTTCTCAGTATTTCCTATTCGATTGTTATTACACAACATATTACAAAGTAAACTTAATACACACAGTGTGCTCTTGCTGTGTGTAGAAACATATGGGTCTTAACATATACATAGAAGCTGGATAGAGTACAATAAATATAAGTTACAAGAGTTTTCAAAAGTCTAGTGAGAGAGTTGGTTTTCCTTTGGGTTGATAAGTAGTTGACTTCCTTGTCCTTGAATTTCCTTTGTGCATCTCTTTAACTACGCTTCACGATGAAATTCCCACGGTTGTTCAGGAGACTCGCTCTAAGATGGCTTAATCCTTCTTAGGCGGGAAAGAAATTTTCTCATTGAAGTTCGTTCCTAACTGTGAACGGACGTTGTTTTTTATTGCTCTGTGCGTATACTTGTTATTTTCTTATTACTGTATCTTACGTCGGATAAGCTACTTTGCGTTACACTTGTGTTTTTAAATCTGCAAAACTCCTACCTTTTTTAGTAGTTTATGTATGTCATTGTATGTACTTTACAAGTTTGCGGTAAATTTTTCTTTTCTCATTTGTTTGTTACGTAACTGAGTTTAATAATGTCAATAATAATATAATGTTAGTTGAAATTTCAAACTCAAGCGGTGTTACGCCTAAAGTTGTATACAGTGAATAAGTGAACCTTTGGATTTTTCTCACACTTTACGAGGTTGTGTTCGCTTGTGGCCCGGTTTTTGTTAACCTTCCAGAAATTTTGGAGTACTAATAAAAAACAAGTGACATTTTATTGACCCGATCTTCATGATCCAAGTACAAAAATTCAAAAATCGATATATTTATCGTTCGTTGATTTAGATTGAATTATTTAAAAAGGAAGAAACTTCATACAACTATAACTAAAAAACCTACGGAAATATTAATTGGATTTTTAGGATCGTAAAACATTGTTGTACCTTAAAAACTTGTCCGTAAATATCTTCAGCTACGTCAAGCTGTTGTTTGGTGCTACACACGTGTGTTTCTTTTTTGTGATACATAAATGCAAAAAATTGTGGTCTCCAGTAATACCATGGATGAAGAATTGACTACTATTCACGTAATGAGCTGCATTTCAAATATCTTCGTTGATTCTATGAGTAGATACCTAATACATGTGCAAGTACATAAACCAGAGGTGTGCACAATTGCCAGATTTTTGGAGGGAACGGAAAAGGAATATTTGAGTAGTAGATTAGTGTTGAAAAATAAAAAGTTATCTTACATTTACGTTGTATGTACTACACGTGAGCCAGTTCCTATAATATTTCTCACGCTCGTTTTGTGTTACTTATGTAATCTGTAAGTTTTGTTGGTTTATGTGACTTGACTACTTACAGCGGCTCTTCCATACAGGATATTATCCATTTTAATACAGTCATGTGGACATAAGTATATTCATAATGGAAGGAATCAGGGATTTTCGAGGACGTTGGATGTGTGGATTCGGCCTTGGTAGTAAACCTGTCGCATTGTAGCTATGTATCAATAGAAATTGTGTATGCGTAATGTGGAATTCTCATTGACTACTCCGTGCTCTCGCACTCTCTCTCTCTCTCTCACTCGCAGACAGACACAGACAACGAACGAACGATACTAGATATATGTTTATGTTCTCAATCTGAAGAGAGTAACGCTCAGTCAGAATAATACGTATTGCGGAGTATATGCTGATGTTGATGATGCATATATTTAAATACGAGTAGACGGAATGAGTAATATTTACGGCGCAGTTGTGCACATTCCCTGACCTACCTACTTGTGCGAAATTGCGTTATCGGCATGAGCAAATCATTTACTTGTATCATGTATGCACGTCTCTCCATTCCATGGTTGACTTGTTGACTGCGAGATGATGAAGTTTGTAGTTTTGGGGCTACCCTTCCATATAAGTGCACACACTACATGGCTATTGAGTATTCCAACCTTGATTCTCCTCGTCGTCGAAAAGGCAGTAGCATAATAATATGTATATAAAACTATCTATCTGCGTCGTTGTTAAAGAGTTGCATGCAGACATTAATAGATATACATGTGCATTGAAAGGCGAGGCACTTAGTAGTCGAATACAAGTGAAAGACGCATGAACGGGGAGGACAAGTAGTGTTATTTTGTACGTTTTCCGCTAAATGGACATATAAATGTTGTAGTTTGTAGTGACAGTGGTGGTAGTAGTGGCGGGAATGAATTGAATCCCATTATTGAATGTCCCATTCATGATAGGAGTTGCATATGTACTATGTTGGAAATGAAGTTGCTTTCCTTATTTACAGCCACTTGAATGCTCTTGGTATAAGGATGTGATTTTTATTTATATATGTCGGCATGTGTAGTATTAAGTTTGTCGCGAACAACAAACTGTTGCATGCTATTACTACTGAAATGTATAATACACGTACAGGGACTCTGCAGTGCTCCTTGCTGCTGGTGGAGTGAATGAAACTGTGAATTTAGCACGGCTTCTGTGTGTGTATATATTGTGTATATTATATGTACTGTGTACGCTTGAATGTGGGAAGTTGGGAAGAAGAATCTTACCGTTGCTGTATACTGACTCCATGGGCTTATTTTAACTCCTATCCTATGCTTTCATTTCTGATTTAACTTTTTTTTTACTTCGCTATGAAATCATTCCTCCTTCAGAGTGAATCTGCTTCTTCCTCTTGAAAAGCTTGTTCTTCCGCTTTAAAAAGCATCTTCCATATTGTGCCCCTTTACTGAAGCTGCCTGGCATCGGTGTCAATGTGATTTTAGTCCTTCTGACATTAGTCTATTTGTACATAGGCACTGCCGAGTCCTTTTTATTAAAATATATGTGTAGTATTCAAACAAAGCTAACTTCCTATTACACTGCTGGAAGCTTACAGTTTGGCACTGGTATTCTTGGAATTTTCCCTGTCCTGTTATTGTACGTTACATAGATAAATAATCCACTGTGTACGTAATATTTACGTCTGTTTTAGAAGTTACGGTGGATTGGAATGATGTTGAAAAGTTGGAACATAGAATGTAATAATGTCCCGTAATACAATAAAAGATGAGGTGTGACATGGGATAGGGTGAAATTAAGGAGAAAAGTAGGTATAAGTATATTGCTAATGTACTGCTGTGCATGTTACTAGTGTGAAATAAGGAAGATGGTGAAAGGTGAATTGACTTCCGAGTGTCGATAGCACGAGTTATTTGAATGAGTTTTCAGGCATGAAAATGTGTGAGGTGGAAGAAATTATGAAGTTTCTGTACATGTTGTATAATAATCATTGAGCATGTATGTATGTATGTATTGTACACACTGAATGTACTTTTGGTTCATCCATTCATAGACTATAATATACGTAATGTACAATTATTTGAACTGCTTTTTTCTTCTTCATCTTGTTGCCCTTATTACTTTTGGCAGATGGAATTGACGGAGACCGTGTGTTAGTCCAAGCACGGGGCATGCAGCTTGCATATATGAATGACTACATTGAGAGAGAGTGAGAAAATGAGAATACCATTTTCCGACATGATTTTTGCATATTTATGTTGATGTGATGAGAGTTGAAGGGAGAAAAAAATTGGATGGGATATTTCTTGCTTGGGTTCCTACTGCCTATCTCCTGTATTTTTTAAATATATATTTTCTAGACGAGAGCATATGAACAGGAAGACGTCTGCGAAGAAGTTCTTTCAAAGACGGAATGGGGAGAAATATTTGAGCTCAAGATTGACTTAACATGGAAGTTAGTTAAAAGAGCTGGTTGGCTGGTTAATATGTGGTGTAGGATTGTAGGTGTAAGTTATTTGAAAGCAATATCCTAGTTTTATAATGTATCATATACTGGTGATGTACTCATCTGTTTTATACCTTGGAGGGACGACGGCATTGGTACTTACATATGTCTGCGTAGATATTATACTTGCATGTGTTCATCTGTGTCTCACTCTTTTTGTAAATGTCTGGGAGGACTAATGTTACCTCTTGGTTGTTGTTGGTTGGGCTTGCACAGAGAGTTAGTCCGTGTCTTCGGTTCATACATTTGAATGTATAGTGGGTATGTGTGTGTGTGTGTGTGTGCTTGTAGCCATATTGACTCATGAGAGTGGCTGTGGGGACAAGAAAGAAGGCAGGAAACGTAGAATGACAACGTTAGGACCAGTGACAGGAGAGTGGTGCATGTTTCAAGCATGCGATGCGATGCTAATTTTAGGTGCCTATACGGGTGGAATCTTCTCTCATGGCTAGAGTTGGAGAGGTTGATTGTCCTACGAAGAAGAAGAAGTAGTAGACGAAGAAGAAGAACCCAGGCGAATGAGAGCAAAGGATCTAACTTTAGAATTCCCTAAATTAGCTAGCCAATGACATGCTGATGGAATGTCTGACTTAATTTTGGTGGTTTCACTCCACATTGCTCCATTACTATTGGCTCGGATCATGTCCTCAACCGGCCGTTGCACATGTATATCGATATACAAACAAGTTCAGGAGGAAAGAGCTCTTGTTGTTGTTGTTGTATCATTAGATTCTTACGAAATTTCTGTCTAGTCTTATATATTTCCCTCGTGAAGATATTCTTCCACTGTTGACGTTTATTTAATTTAAAAATACGGGTACGTTGTCGTCACAGGGGATATAAGGAGAAGTGATATTTAAATTTGACTTTTCGGTCAATTTCTTCTTCACACAAGAGTCTAATATTAATGTTTGCGATGGCGTCATCACTGTAAAGCTATTTTGCCTGTAATGATTAACATACCAAGGTTTAAGCACCTTTAAAAATTGAGCAAATAAAGTCACTACGATATAATGCGATGCTCTCATTTTTGAACAGAGCACTGGTTAATAATAGGAATAATCGTGATTTATATTTCCGTATTTTCATTTCAACTATAGCGCATATACTCAAGCATGATTTTAAATTTCAATCGCTTTTTTAATGTCTGGATTTAATACCATTCGTTTTGAATTGGACCAGTAAAATTTTCTTGTTAAAAAATTTGGAACACTTTTTTGTATGCTATATACATACCTATTTCTATGAGATTGGTGTAATGTTCTTCCAAGTAAATTGAAGTCGAATGTATTTTATAATTTCCAAATAAGAATCACACAATCAAAACGCGCGCATGCCGAATGTTTTACAATCCATAATGATTTTTGATTTCTATCTCAGGAATGTAGATACAGGCGTTGAATATATAGTTTTTTGTTGCCTCTCCTGGTAACTTCCCAAAATAATGCTTAGCTGGTTATAATTCATAGCACAGTTACCGTGTTTATGTGAAAGTTATAAAAATTTTCGGGAATTTTGTTTCTTTGTATTCGATATCCGCAAAGGACTGATGATCTATCCCTGCGTGTGCATTAGTATATGTGCTCAGCATGTTGCCTGCAAACTATTTCGATATTATAAAACGAGGCGAGAGAATGAGTAATATTTAGAAGTGATAACAAAGGACAAATTTAATCGTGGTTCGGGTTTAAATATAGTATGAATATGTCATATCATATATATATATATAATATACGAATATACATATTATCTGTAGTTAATCATGATGTAGAGGGTATGTATAACATGTAAATTGGTATATGATTGGGCTTGTTTTCTATGCTACTATGTAATAACATTCTCTATAGACTTTTGGTTGTCATTTGCAGGAAGGCGGCAGCCCGGGGTATGTTGGAGGCATTTCGACAAATATATTTTGCCGAGCAAGATGTTGGTGGTGTCATCGCCGTTATCGAAAAATTAGTTGACGACGTGGGTAAGTTGTGTAAGTTTGACAACCATATTTTTAAAGCATCAGCTTCGGCGCAATGTTATTGCTCCAATGAATTCGTCGTTTCTACATACTTTTAACAAACGACCAACTTTTTTTTGTCTCATGACTATCCTTGTATACAAGGTATATCTATCATTTACGAGCAAACTGGGTAAGTCTGAACAGATGAAATACTTATATATGTATAAGTATTTCATCTAATATATTAAATATAGGACGGGGAAAAGTTTTTCTCGGCGACGTATTTTAGATATATAAATAATTACACACCTACTTCATAACTATACAAGTTCATGCCAACTTTCTTTAGTTTTACAGACTGCTTTTGAGTCTTTCCTGACAATCTAAATCTTAAAGGTCTTATTGTAGTCCAGGTATCTACATCAGGAAGGTGCGATTAAAAATTCATGCATTTCTCTACATAATATGCCTATGTATGTATATAGGAGGTTAAACATAAAAAGATTATGCCATTACTCTTCGGTGGTTATATCATTACACCTTGATGATTATATTACTTCTCGGTGGTTACGTCGCTACACTTCAGTGGTTATATCAATATCTTTGATCGTTGTAATACTACCCCTTGAGTCGCTGTAGATTCTGTGATGGTAGCATAATTTGATAGCATTATTGAAGATAGATCGGCCAACTTTTTTTTCTTGTTAACTTCAGTTGGTATGCTGGTAGAAATTATATAATTACTCTGTATTGATTACTCACAATGTAAATGACCTGGAGAGTCAATAAGGTTCTCGTTGCAAGTACAGTTTTGAATTGCATGTCCCTGGTACGTATCTATGTTTGTGCAAAACTGGTGACAGCGTATAGTTTAGGTACATGTTTTTGTATGTGGCGTGAGAGCTTGTGGAGACGGGAATGTTTTTTGTTAGTACGCACAGAGAGATGACTTGTTATTTGTCGTATCTGTGTTGCGCTCTCTCTCTATCTCTCTTCTTTCTCAGACCCTATATTACTATCTGTTGCCACTAAAAGTTATGATCATGTTGTTGGAACTATATTTATTATTATTGTTGACAAACCAGGTGGTAAACATTTTTCATATTTCTTGAGCGTCGAAAATGCTTTTAATGTCGAGTCCTCTTGAAAGGTCTCTTCTACACTCTAGTACATTTTAGCGGCCAAAGTTATATAGTGTTAAAACTTTTTTGTTTTTCTTTAAATTGCAAAGTCCTCAAACAAGAGCGACTTTTTTTTCTAAACGGGCAAGAGTTGAGTGTGTGTGGGATGGGAAAAATTGAGGCACTTAATCTACTCACACTGCTACGATTCTCCTGTACCTATACGTACATGGGTTGTGAACCTCTGTGAGGACTTTTTTTTAGTGTGTATACAGTAAGATGGACGGAGTCGTTTAACTTCTGCTTCCGTAGTTGCTTATGCTATGTAATAGTGGACAAAAGGAGAAGATATAGTTGAGATGAAAGAGGGAGAGAAGAGTGAGAAAGAGGAGGGAGAAAACGTTGGGTTCATCGAAATTCATTTGTAGTCGTTGTATAAATAGGAAACAAATTGGAAGAAAGTTAACTTTCTAACTTTCCAATATCTCCCTTTAGTTTTCACTTGTTCCTCCTTTGTCTCACATATTTTTCTTGATAAAACCCCACTTTGTCTACATCATTCTAACAATAAGAGCAGGAATTCGTGATAGAGGGCAGACGACGAACAACTGCCTAAGAGAGAGAGAGAGGATACACGTAGTGGTTTTAGCAGAGAGAGGCAGAGATAGAATGTTGAAGAGAGAGAGGAGAGAGAAAAGCTATCGAAGAGAGCTCGTATTGAAGGGAGCAACAAATGGCATTCTTATAAGATAAAGACTTGGAATTAATGGTGTTGGAGAGGGAATGAGTAGCAAATGAAATTACTATGGTTGAAATTTGACCAGTGCAGTGTGTGGCAGCTGTGGATATGTGGAATAGCTCACTTCTGCCTTGCAGTCTTCATTTTCATATGGGTGTAGCTATATTGGCTAATGCATGCACAAGACTTTTGGTTTTTTACCCAAGATGTTTGTCGTTTACTCTCTGTCTGCATTGTATATGCATTTACTTAATAAGAGCTATACGCATATCTTTATTGTATCTCCGTAATGTCTGTATTTTACGTAATGTACAGTTATGTAAGACATTGTTGGTGTGTGTATGTGTGTGTGTGTGGATCCGCGGAGACAGATAATGTTTCGAAACACACGTGCCATGTCATTCTGTACGGGGTGATGGTGACAATCCCCAGTTGTTCGTTTGTGTGCTTCTATGTGTGTGCTATTTGTAAGTTTATACAGGGAAATAGACTCGGTTTCTTGCTTTGGCTTAAGTGTAGCATTTGCATATGAGTATTTTAGTGTGTAAAATCGGCTTTTGCGTATATAAAGTCATATATGAGATACGCATCTGTTAATATGTTTGGTTTTAGGGAAGCCTATTCTCTTCTGTTTCTCTCTTGTTCGATGTTCGTTCTTTCTTCTTCTTCCTTTACTTCTTCGTCGTCGTGTTCTTCTATTTTCGAGTCGTATTTCCAAGAAACTTTTCAATCAACTCAGATGGAAAAAGGACGAAAGGAGGAAAAATAACGACTTACATTCCAACCATTTAAATGAAATTTATTTAACCATTTATCTTCTCTACTTGTTTACGGAATTTTCACAATTAAGTATAAGAATATGGTTTTATCTACGTATATAGACACGGGAGTCAGATAATACGAAGAGGAGTATGTTGGCTTTGTAATTTCTATGGTTAAAAAGGACCCTTTTCCTTCCTTAAGCTTTTACGCGCGCTCTCACTCCCAGTCACATTTCTCTATACTACACATGTATTACAATAGTAATGAGAGTACCTACAATGTGTATCATAGGACTCCTCATACAGAACGTCAAAACTATATTCTGTCTTTGTAAAAGTATTCGAATATGTATAGCTCTTTCGTTTTGCACAATCAAAATATATCTAACTACAATTTCCAAAATTTCCTAAGTGTATAAAAAATTCATATTACTTCGGAAATTGTGCTATTTTTGAATTGAACATTTTATGCAAGAATCTACTCCGGGACATGCTTTTGTGCACTACTAAAGCGAAAAATCAAAATGGCACATTGGGATCCTTCCCCGAAAGTATAGTAAGTATACTGCGAGTTGGGTATGTATGAATTCCCGAAAGGAATACGGAAACAAATCTTTTCACAAGAATGAAACCAACGGACGATTCATTCTGAAATCTTGGCTCAATTTTTTCACTCACTCTTTCTCCCCACTCTCCCGTCCGTTTTTTCTTTCTTTTTTATGCTTCTATCTTCTCTCCTCCCTTGCTGGTGGTGTATTTATCCCATTTTTTATACCGCGAAAATCCCCCAATTATTAATAAGACTTGTCGACCGCAAAGTAAGTTATCGGTTGGGTGTATACACAAATATAATAGCAACAAATCAATTCTTTTTAAGTTCCTATTTTATCTACCCCCGCAAGCCTTGTCATATTAATAGACTAGATTCAATGTATATACGTTTGACTTGATTTTCGAATCAGATTTCACAAAAGGGATTTTATCGGAACGATTTGTCTTGTTGAAGACCATTTAATTTTTCACTCTTGTAGCGTTACATCATCGTATTTTCCCGGGTAGGATGTAATTTCTGAAAAGATAAGGGGGGATTTTCTGTGATTTTATATACCTAATGATTTGTATATTTATATTACATATTGGTACTTACCTATATGTTGTTGAGCGGTTGTATTTATGAAATTTCGTCAAATTTTTATTTTTGAAGTTAGGACATTAGTCTTTCTTTGTGAAGTGGCTTAGTATCTATCCGGAGCATCATATTGATCGTAGGGCTTGGGACATGTAGAGCGTTAATATAAGGGAAAAGTGCAACAAATATCAGCAAGGTGTTGTCTACTACTTGAATTATGATGATAGTTGTTGTAGTAGTAAGTTAATGTGTGAAGTTTTTGGTTAGGTGATGCGGCTATGATGGTGTGAGTACAGAGCTCTACATAAGCTCCAGTCCGCTGTGTGTGCCTGCACCTATTGTGGAATGAGTAAGGAATAGATTTTGGGAGTTAGAAGACAAAGAATAGCATTGGTAGAAGACATGACACTCACTCACTACCGTCATCATCATTATCATCATAAGTTGTGACTTTCTGTTCGATGGCACCCCGAATTCGACGTTTGTATAGTGATGATTGACATTCTTAGGTCCATTTCCTGTAGAACTGATCCACACACGTACAGACACTCGCAGGCAGGCAGGCACGAGTACACACACGCTTTGGGCACTCGATACGCTCAAAAACACAAGACATTATTTTAGTTTTCACACAGTTATATGCATACACACGCAGATACAGATACATAGTTAGCCACACTCACACTTACACCGACAGACGAAGCCCCTTTACTATAACTAGTATGTGTGGGGGACTGGTGCCAAATTTTAATGATAAAGTTATCTTTTGATCAAGTTTTCAGCCCTCGCAAAAAAATAAAAGACAAGTCAAGTCAAGTGTACATGACTTCACCTTGTTGATGCCCGTCTCTCATTGGTACCTTGCTTATGAAAATACTAACTACAAGTCTTAGCACTAGACCCTGTATCATCAAACAAAATGTTTAGTTTATTATAGGGTTTCAAAAATCAGTCATTACTGTCTGGAGTTGTTCTTCAAGTCGGGAACTGTCATCGTTGTCTTTGTCTCATCTTGTCGTTGTCTTTTCGTCTTCAGCTTTCCGTCTCTCTCTCTCTTTCTCTCTCTCTCTTTCTTATTAACTCTTTTATGTATCATTTTACCTCTCTCTCATATCCTTTCCTGTCTTTTCCGTAGGGTGTAATTGTGGTAACTTCGGATATGTTGTAGGTTTTAAATGCTCATCATCTATAGTCTCATTCTCGTTTTATATAGTGTTTAAAGGCTTTTTGCAAAGATTATTTATATCTGTTAGGTAATTTGTTCATGATCATTTACTGTGGAGTGTTTATTATATATTGCAACCATATCTTTCTACTGACTACAAAGTACTCATGCTGTTAAACTGTTGACTGTTTGAAAGTAATGACTTGATATGTATTTTAAAGTGTTGCAAAGTTATAATTTCAGATGATGTTTTTATGTTGTAGGTGAATACTACTATATGGATAGATGTGCTTTGGCTATTTTTTGTTAAAGTACTTTTGGTTATTTCTACTGTGTAGATATTTGTAGTATTCATAATAGTTCTCGCTTCCTATATCTGTATATTGTTTTCTTAACTGTCTACATTTCGTTTGTATGAAATGACTTGTTCTCTCGTCGTCTCCTCAATATTTTTGGAAGGGTGGATGATGACAAAAGGTTAGAGGAAATATTTTTGTACGAAAATAGTTTCACTAGCATTATTGCTCTCCCTCTCTATATTATTAGTATCCGAACAAGTTTTTTCTGCTCCTATTAATTACTGTAGAGGGGTAAGGTGGATTGAGAACAAGGAAGTACTTGGGTATATTCATTTGTTCCTAATTTTTTTGCCTTTACGAAATGGCTACTGAAACCTGAATATGGTATTTCCTACAGGGATACGACACAGTGGGTTTGATATAAGTAATATATGGTAAGACCCGTTTCATATACACTGATAAGCTCGGCTCCTATTCGATTTAAGGCTCTGTTCGTATCTAGTACTTGTAAGGTTCTCTAAATGCAGATTGAGGCTTGTTCGTACACAGAAGTATCGTGTAAGGTTCGGTTTGGGTGCGATGTAAGGTTCATCAGGAGGGAGTTATCATCATCGTCATCATGATACGTTGGGGTCTGTAGTATTTATGTAGTCGATTTCATACACATGCCCTATGAAAGTATGTTTATATGAATTTTTGGTGTTAATACGCTCTTTCTCTCAGGTTGTGATATCTCTCCTGGTTGTCACTGTATCTCTTCTTATTCAGCGTATATCTTGCTTGGTTTTGCCATGTGTTTGTGTGAGTATGCATTATAAAACGAAAGGGGCGATTCCTATTTGTATAGGAAGTGTACGTAAGTAAATTATTGACTGAAAGGGATGGTTAGAAGTATAATGTGGGACATGCCGTGCGGCACGACAGGAAGCGTTTTCAACCTGACCGGAAATGAAAAGCGATCCAATGTTGCATTCTTCGTTCGTTCAGTGTATGTTAAACAGACCATATATATGTAACGTAGTAACTGGGACTGCTAGGAGTATTAGTAGAAGCAGATGTGTTGTGTAGGACTTTATTTCATACCAGTAGCACGGCTGCTACTGTAGCTATTCATATGACCACTTTGGCCTTTACTATATCCTTGTGTAATGCACCGGGTCGAACCTTCATTTCCAGCATACCACAACATAGCGGTACATTTAGTATTGTAATGTAGAGGTGTATTAGTGCTGTTATGTTAATTGTAGATTGTCAAGTACTGAGTATAGATAGTAATATGTTACTGATAGGTAAATAACGATAGTTGTTGGCCTTTCGAAGATAACCGTAGAAGTGATGTGGGCCTTTTAGTGGTATGAATATACACGTGTATTGCCAAGCATATTTGTTCTGGTCCTTTGTTTCTTTCCTTCTCACTCTCTCTCTAGTTTTGTGAGACTTGACAGTATGCATAGTACCACGGGATCTAACAAATTATAACATATTGCAATATACAAGTATATTGGTGTAATCTATGGGGTAGAGATGAAGAAGGAGATAGAGGAATAAAGGAGCGTGCCAGAAAACACCTGCAGTTTTTCTATGTAAATATTTTAGCTGCTCCATGCCACGCGTCCACCATTCCGTCAGAATACGTATGTACATACAACAGACAGATAATGAATTGGCCGAATGAGAAAATTCATGTTGTCATTTATGGATTCACGGAGAGGAAGAAGCCGTTTTTCTAAAAGTCTGGAGCATATGTCTTTATAGAAAGCATTAAATAGCATCTTATGTATGTACAGTTGGAGCTTGTAATCGAATCCTGTAACGCGTGCATACATTGTTTATGTATGCACTTGCTTTTACATATGGTAGGTTATGTACATGAACCAGATTGTCGACGAGTGTTCTAATGTACCAATTTTATTATCCGCCTGTGTCCAAATGTGCCTAACCTCTCGCTATGTCATCAGTTTCAAGAGATACGTAGGAATTAGGGAGAATTATTACAGGAAAATTCAAAAGCTAAGTTCGAAAAGCTAATTGAGATATATTTTAAAGTGAGTTTAATCGGTTGTTTTAAGGAATTTGTCTTGCAGTGGGTTTGTTTGTGCACTGGCCAAAATTGAAAACGGTGGGTCCTTTGATGGCGATCTATGATTTTGAATTTAGGCCCTTCTTTCCTATTCTTTGAACCATTACTAACATGGGAGGCATGTGTGCATACAGTAGTGTAGTAATTAGTAAAAGAAAGAATGGACGAGATGGTATTGTGGCCAGAACCCCTATTATTAAACAAGTGATATGGGGAACGCTTTTTATGTCTCTTCACCATTTGAAAGCTATTTTGTTGGAGAGAGCGAGCACATTTGGCTCCTCTTATGTTTGGTAGTTGTAAAGGATGACGCAACTTATAGAATGAATTCAAATAATTCAAGTCCGCTGTGACGTGAGCGATGCCCATGTGCATATATTTACAGTTACAGGATCCAGATGAACGCGTAACTAATTAACTGTGGTTTATAATAAGATAGTTGATATTCAAATGGTGTCCTTTCCCTATTTGTAATATTTATGTATACGCTGAAAAAATATACTATTTTTGTGTTCATCTCTATAGTCGTCTCTCGGCTGTTTAATTCTCTCGTGTGCTTCTTGTTGTTGAGAAATCTCGCCTTGATTATTAGCTTCTTCAATGAGTGTGATTAATGGATTTATCAGTATTTCTTTTTTTTGTTTTGTTTTATTTTCTTCTCATCCCTCTCTCTCTCTCTCTCTCAGTTTTTATGTTAGGGATCTGATTTTTTAAGCGTTGGCATGGACCTATTGTACAAACTATTACTTGTACTAATGATCAATATTTTTTGAGAACTCAAGAGAGGCTTGACTTTTATGTGGCTAGTGTATAGACAGACTCTCTCTGGTTTTTGCAATACTTCCACACTCGTAGGCTGTTAATTGGTCTGTGACAGTGACGAAGATCAGGGATTAATAATGGAAAAGAACATTTCTGCAAGGCATTTGTCATGGGTCGAGGAGTCTGTCTAGGTTCTGGTGAATGTGGCGATGAAGTCTTGAGTCTATAGAGTGAGAAGAAAAAGAACAATCAAAATTTTTTAGTTGGTGGAAATGCTGATGCATATTTGTAAGTTTTGGGTAGGTGTCGAGGTATGCTGTTTTTTCATCTGCAGGTATTACGTCTCTCTCCATCCTGGAGTTTGTTGAACGAACGTGTTTCGACTGCAGGGGAAATACTTAACAAAGTGGCTGTTGGTACGGGAAAAAGTAAATGGAATGACAAAAATTGTCAAGTCTTTATTATTTGAGAAGTATGTAAGGAAGGCAGAAATAAGGAAGGGAAGATGGGGAAGCCCCAGTGCAGTGTAGCGCACAACTGTATGAATGAAAAGTTGGGTGAAATGAGTTTCTACCATGTATCATCGTACACTTCATACGAAGGCAACCAACTTGGAATGAATGCAAGGATCAAAACATTATACAAAAAGTTTGAATGGAGTTGAAAGACTGCAGTTCTACGGATCAAAACGTCTATGAGATCATCGTCTAGTTGTATTATTATAAATATGGCATTTTGAAGGTTTGAGTAAGATGTTATTTTCTAGATTATAGCAATTGTTGAGGATTTCCGAAAGGTGAAGTAAAAATATTTTAGTTCTTCTGTCATCCACATATATAAACTTGACATGGGAATCAAATTGTAAGCTAGAGAATAGTTTGTCGAAATTTATTGAAGCTTTTGTGCATTAATGTGCTGACATAAATCGCTCTCATTTGTGTGTGACTTTGTGGGTGAACTCTACAAATGAATGCTTAAGGAAGGAAGGGATTAAGTTATTATTCTCTCTCTCTCCACTTCTTTTTATTCTCACTCGCTTCTCTTAACATTGAAAATGTTCTTCCATCTCTTACTACCAGCGAGAATACACATCCTTCTCTTACATGGAAAATTCCCTAACTTTGGTTAAACTAGAAAATACCCATACTTGGGTTAACATAAAATGCATCTCCTCGTGTACCTTTACTTCCCACATCAGAGAATGCCTTTCCTTGTCAGCAGAGTAGCAAATACTCTGACTTCTCTTCGCATGGAAAATGCTCTGTGAGTAGTGTTAGTTGTTGTAGTAGTAATAGTAAGAAAAGAGAAGAAAAAGGAAAGAGAGTGAGATAGAAAGCCGAATGATTATAAGTAAAATTGAGGCTTTAGGGAAGCAAAAAAGTGAAATGAATCGATGAAACCGGGAAGAAATTGTCGGGTGGAAGCGGGAGGAATGTTGTGCTAGCAGAGTCTGGCACCAACAACTCTCGAATGAACATTTTACTACGTCTATATATACGCATATACAGACGGACCCACTCTCAGTCACACACACACACACACATACTCACTAGCCTACACACACACACACGGACACAGAATGAGAGGAGAGAGAGAGAGGTACAGGCAAGGCAGACAGGCCGACACACACGCAAAAGACTCTGAGAAGGAACGAAGAAGGGGGTAGTTTTGTGTGTGAAGTAGTAGTAGTAGTAGTAATAGTAGTTGTAGTGGATGGAGGAAACAAGAGGAAGAATAAGAAGAAGAGGACGAAAAAAGAGGTGCATAGTGCATACATTATATAGATATCATACGTAGAGAAAATAGCCGAGCATCATCGCGATGATTTTAGGGATTTGTTAGTACAGAGAGAGAGAGAGGAGTATATAGGAAGAAATGGCAGTTTCTTCTCTCTTTTGTGGGGAATGGAGAAGTCTGAAAAGGAGAGTGAGAAAGAGAGCAATGTGGAAGAATCGGTGCGTCTGTAAAATAGAAGCTGGGCATTTGGTACGGCGTAGTTTTCGCGAAAGGGGGAGTGGTTTCAACTACAACCGATCTCCAGACCGAATCGTAGTAAAAGAATGGAATGGGGGCTGCCGGATTCCGGGATCTGCACTGCTCCGATTTTCAGTAGCTTGAGTTGCTCCATGTCGTTATCTTCTCCGTGTCTTGCCTCTCTCGTTCTCGGTCTCTCTCACTCACTATACTCGTTGACTCTCTATCTTCCTTACTATACTCGTTGACTCGCTCTCTTCTTACTATACTCGTTGACTCGCTCTCTTCTTACTATACTCGTTGACTCGCTCGCTCTCTTACTGTACTCGTTGACTTGCTCTCTCTCTCACTCAGTCACTCCGCTCACTATACTTTCCGACTCTCTCTCTCTCTCTCTCTCTCGCACCACGAAAAATAAGTTGAGTTGAAAAGTTGAAGTTGATCCCAGTTGTAGTAGTATAGCGGGAGCAGTGCTTCGTCAAAATGGAAGTGTCATTCTCGCGGCAAGTCGTATCGTTCCAGTCGCAAGCTTGTTGTCACATTGGTGATACGTTGTTTTCTCAAGCTCACGTTGCTGTTCTTACTACTACTCCTCCGGCTTACATTTACTTGAATGGTGTGTTGTTATTGTTGTTGTTACTTCTGCTGTTGTTCTACCGACATTTCTCTTGTTCCATTCAAAATAATACGGATATGGGGTACGAACGAAGACAAGAAAAAAATCAAAAAAAATTTTTTTATAAAAGTTTTTGTAAAAAAAAAATTTGGATTATACACTGATATATATATTGGCGACTAGTCCACGGAAGATTAAGTTTCGGAAGAGGACTCCGGACGAAGGTTTTTTCATGATGGAGGCAAGCGGCCAACTCAGTAGTGAAACTTTGCTCTCTCTCCCTCTCTCCCTATACATAGTTTGTGAATCTCTTGAAGAGGGTTGATTCGTCCACTTTATACACTTGATTATACTTTACTCTCTCTTACACACAGTGTACATCACAGAGGAGTTAAACCAAAAGTACTTACTGTATGGAAGCGTTGCAAGTATCGATCATGCGGCGCTGCAGTTGCGCAGGAAACCCCTTCATCCCTTCGCATTTACGGATGGACGGATCTTGGATCCAACACACACACGCTCATTCTCTCTTCAATTCTAGTACTTGGACAAGTTGAGTAAGTGCATGAATTGCATAGTAAGATAGGGATCCCGCAGTACACTTACTTAATCTATATACATATATATATATATACATGGATACACATTATTACTGCAACCCTGCTTTCAAATAGAAAATACTTTTGGAGACCCCAAGTAATACACAAAATACTTTGGAAGACCCGAACCTTTTATAAAAGTCTCTCTCTCTCACTCTTTCGGTATCTTTATTATTAGTGTACAAAACTTACTACTTTTACTATTTCTACTACTAGAATGTTTACTACTACCACGTTGACTGCTTCTACTGCTGTTACTACTATGCCGCTACTACCGCTACTATTTACGACTATTTCCACTTACAACTTGCTCCCTTTCCTATTTTTTGCTACTATGTATCCTCTCTCTCTTTCCGCGTGTTTTGAACATGTACTGCGAGAAAATAATGTCTTTCATGGATCAACTTACCTTTCCGTGTATGATTCAATGAGTGATCCCTCCCTTGCAATGGTAGCTTCATTGTATATGCCTTGTAACATTGAATGTCATTGTTTTTTATTACTTTCTATCTTTCTGACTTCGCCCTGTGTAACCCAGCTTTATTGTTTGTTACAGAATACTTTCCCGGTTAACAGAGTGTGAGTTGTGTAGATTTTTTAAAAGGTCTTGACTTCTGGGTTTTGTTTTGATGGTTTCATATGCTTATATAATAACAGGAGTCAAGTTTGTATAGTTTATGTATTCCATAATTTTAGATGCTGGTGGTTGGTAATTGTATCCCCATGTGTCCGTGTATATTTTTTACAATGTTGTATACCTCATTACGTTGTATATTATTTCATTTATTTATTTCCTCACTGGGATCACCAGCTTGGTTGTTACGATATAAAATGACTATGGTACTTTGACTTTAATATCCAGAGGTTTTACTACAGTTATAATATGATACATACAAGGCAGATGTGTATGTATGACAGGTTTTGATACCGATACCAGACGCTGCAAGTGTGTACTTTTTAGTGTATTATTATGTATCTGGTAGTCTTAAAACGTTGAAAGTATATAGCAGTTGGAGTAGAAGTTGTAAAAATGTAGTACTGGTGATGGTGGTAGTAGTAGACGTAGTAGTAAAGGAAGGTGAAAGAACCTGAAATCTATGAATGGGCTTTCATTCTTTTTTCTTCCTTGTTTCTCTCTCTCTCTCACTCTCTCTCTCTCTCTGTGCTACAGCTATGATTCATGGTACTTCTGCTACTTGCGGAGTCAGTGTTTACATGTGTATGTTGGATGGAGATTAGAATCAGGAAGTTGAAAGAAACTGTAGTGGCTTGGATATATGTATATATCGGGAGTTGTAGGAAATAATACAGTTGTATTTCATATCGTATTAATCTAATTCGTATCCGTGCATGCCGGTTCTGCTACACTTTCGAGATTTGAGGAACGACCGTGCATTTCAGATTTGAGTAAGTCGTACAAAAGTGTAAACAGTATGATATGCGAGTAACGAACTTGCGTTTTAGATTTGTAAAAGCAAGCAGTGAGTATCCTATGCATATACTCTCCAGGAAAACAAGTTACTAGAGTCCCTCGCAAATTAGTGCAGTTCCTATTATTTTCCCTGGAAAATGGGCAAAGTTGCTGTAGACTCTGGGAAATGAGTACAAGGGCTATAGATACTTCCCCGAAAAATAACTAGGTATACCCTGTGGTTTGGTTCCACACAGTAGTGTAGGCAACTCTTATGTATTTAGTTACACAATTTTGTTATTGTATCCACGATGGTTTTTGCACTCGTAACTATGTACACGTGCATGTTGAAGTGAAAACAGTTGAAGCATTAATTCTACAGTTCTCTGTCGTCGGTGTCTTCTATAGAATGGAACCATTGCTTGCTATTTAATTCAGAGGCCGATTTGTTCTTGATTGTCCATCAACTGACTTGATGGAATAATTGGTATTACTTGTAATGGTATTATCTCTTTGAAACGGGGTAGTTTTACCTCGTCAACATTGTTTGAGCATGAACACCTCGGTGAACATGAAATTAAAGGCAGTTCTATATCAAATATTGCGTGTGCATGTGTTTGTACGTTACGCCTGTAATTTGGAGGAAAGTGTACACGGAGAATGTTGAAAACCACGAACTGCATGGAGATTTGTTGTTTTGTAAGTTCTTGACCGTACAACTCTGTACGGCATTTTTATGGTTAAAAATCACTATAGTTTGTGTATTGACCTTTAGTAGTTTGGACCCCATTATTCGTTAATATTTCTGCATCAGCATGCCTTCGATTGTTTGTACCTGAGACCTTTAATAGTGGGTACATCTGGATAGCTTCGATAGTTAGTACATAGAAATGTATTTACCTTGTTTGGAAGGATGCCTTTGATAGTCGTACCCTGTCTTTGACAGATTGTACACCAGGAGTGTTTAAATAATTTGTGCTTCAACCTTGACTCTCACTGTTGATTTGTACAATTATCAGGAGGTAGAGAGAGAAACCATTTTGAGGTGTGAAGCATCCATGCAATTTGTGGTAATTTAGTTTACCTTGAAATTAGATTGGAGATGGTCCGAACCACTGTTAGTATACAGCCTTCCCCTCTACAAGCTCCAAATGTAATGTTTCTTATACTTTTATATGTTCTCCAAATGACTTGTCTGGTTGACTGACTGACTGTGCACGTAATTGTCCAACTATTTCTTCTTTTCCAGACATTTTTTATCCGTCACCTCAGACTTTTGAAATTGGTTTGACAAATCCATTAAAACTTTTTAGAAACGTAAACTTTGTAGAGAATTATTACTTGGAGAGAAAGACAGAATGCCATGTAAAATACACATATAGCGTAGACGAAGTGTAGAATTTCTGCGACAAGCAGTCTGTCGGATTGTAGCCGCGTATGAAGAGTTTAAGATGTACTGATACCAAAGAGGAATAAGTGTAGACCGTAATAGAATTTATAAGCAAAGGATATAGAATAAGGAAATGAGTGCGGAAATGGGTTGCGAAATATCGTGGAAATGGAATAGAATGTAGTAGGAATACGGTGTGTATTAGCGGATAAAAGTCAATGTAATTTTCAAAGGAAGTTGAGTCGTTATATATTTTGAGGGGTAAGTCCTTCACGGTGTTAGAGACGATGAAGCTGATGGTTTATTTGCTGTATAATTTCTTTGTACCCACGAAAGCTCACACACATTTTATCATATAGTGACGTCGTACGTGTGTATATGTCGTTACTTCGGGGTAAATGGAAATGATTATATAATAGTATTTCGTAAATCTAGGAATACTCCGATACTTTTGCTTGTTGCTCCTTCTTTCATCTGTATGGATTATTTTTTATGAAAAAAGGGGTTTTAGATGTTGGCCTCGCGGGATCTTCCGCGTTCACATCAATGGTTTTGCCAGGGGAGGAATATTGTTTCTGACTCAACTCTTGCGTGTGATAAAACAAAGTTGAGAGATGTGGAGTAAAAGTATTCGGAATAATATGCATGTCCAGATTTCCTATACAATACTATTATAAGTATCACATGGTACAACTTAACAGGATTTCAAAAGAATCCGTAAGTTTATGAAAGTGTCAGTTAGTTTCGTTGGGTATAATGAAAAGTGTTCGCCTTCGGGATGGAAGTCTTCTGGATGTGTCTATATACAGTTATAACTTCTCTCTTAGTAGCCCTAATATGTTGCATTGACAACCTTTCATTTCTTTTCCCTTTTCAGAACAATCTATTCGGACGGAAGTGATGGATCAGATGCCTCAGATAGCTCTTTTCTGTCATGAAGAGAGCCCTCGACTGGATTTTGTGGTGCCTCAGCACATTTTGCCTCATATTGTTAAATCACTTACAGATCGTTTCACACAGGTATGTGTCTATTCTATAGTGCTTTCACTTTCCTTTTACTTCGTCTCACTATATTGGCTTCCAGTTTCCTAATTTGTAATATTTCCATTGTCATAAATAGTTTGTAATATTTCCATGTCATTTTGTTCCCCTGTTCTAATTTGTTACATTCCGTTATAATTAGTCTTCATTCCTGGATATTTTTGTGAAGTTGTTTATTTCTTTAAAAGAGTCTGCTTTGTTATTTAATTTTCTCTTGCTTGTTAATTGAATTCGTATTTCATTGGTTGTTTGTAACAAATATTAATTGAGTTAACAACTGCCGGGAGTTTCTCTATAGGTGTTTGTGGTTTCTAGTCTGAAAAAAATGTGTCTGTGCAGGTGTGAGGAACGGCAGGTCTTACGCGGAAGTTTTAATTCTACGCACTCATTTTTTTTGAGTGTTTAATAGTTATTTTAATAGCAAAACGACGTTTTTGAGTGTTGGGGGTCCATTTAATTGTTCTATTTACGGCTGCACTCTCCTCTCTGAATGAGAGTTGGAGTGGGAAAGTTATCACGAAGATCTCTTATTATATGCAGAATCAGAGCTAGAGACTAGAGAGAACGAATGTAAAAATATAATTTCAAATGAGTCCTAAAAATTGTTTATTTTCTCTCTATATTTCTTATACACGGGACGCACTGTATCATACTGGGAAAATATCTGTTAAACATTAAAAGGTTTTCCTGTAACTCCAGTAAGAGTTAGAACTATGAGATAGACAGGATGAATGACTCGTAACGACAACGACAGAATAGTATAAGTAAGAGAGAGAGAGAGAAGGAAACAAAGCAATGAAAAGTGCACATTTGACAGTAAAGACCCGAAAAAGAGAACGAAGTATAGAAGAAAATCTGAACATATAGAGATATAATAGGGACTCTTAGTGCTTTACGCGGGGTTGTTGTTCCAAAGTTGATATGAATAGATACAAGTTCATGCATATTATATATGTAGTACACATTATTGTGCATATGTGTATGCATGTATACATACATGTTGTGGGTAGACAAGCATAATGTAAGGTTTTAGTATTTTCGATAATAGCAACATATATTTTGTACTTATAAAAGTGTTGAGGATATAAAGCATGTAATCGGGATTTACCATCAAAAATATCCAAGTTGCTCACCACCAGTAGTGAAGGTTTAACAACTGTGGTTGAGCATGTTATGGAAATAAATTTGATGAAATGGACGATTAGTTCTCACTTGTGATTAAATTTAATAGGACATCAATTTTTGATGGACTTTTCTTGTACTCACGCTTGACATTACAACTGACTTGGTGACTATCGTCTACATAAATGCAATTTTATTTCCCTTTCTTACAACTTACTACTACTACTACACACTACTTCTCCTACTCTGACTCTCACAAATACCCGTGTATAGACGAAGTATTATTATTATTATTGTTATCATGGGTACTGTGGAACGGTACGACTGTATGTCAAAACTACGACGACTACTGTTTACTATTGTTATAAATATATTCCGTCCTATATTTCCTACATATATGATTATATGTAGTGTTTATGTGGAAACCATTATGATGGCCACTACCATTCAGTAGAACTACTAACGGATAGGTAATGCTGCTAACGTCTGCAGATTTTATGACACGATTTCCTTACATGTGCTCATAGTTTTACCTCGTTTTTTTTCTCCTTCACTCTCTCATTTGTTCCCACTACTGGGTCGTAGTTCTTTCTCTTTCTGTCGTCGTAGGTATGTGTATGTGTGTGTTTAGAAACTTTTTTGGTATTAGACTTTTGTCTTTACTTTTCTCCATTTAGTACTTCTTTCTTCCATTTTCTTTAATGCATGCCTTTGAACTCACACGAGGAGAAGGTGAACGACAGTAGGAAGAAGAAATTTTTACGATATATATGTACATGACATTAAGGAAATTTGTTGAAGGTATTTATAGGATTATGCGTACTTAAAAATGTATAGATTGAGACTAGGATAAGGGCTTGAAGGGGTCGAACATGTTTGCGCATGTAAATATTTTATAGGATGCCATGTATAAGTATATATATATAAGTACTTCCATGTGGAGGGAGAGAGAGGACTATGTGTAAGGAAAATAGCTAACACTGTTGTTTTGCTCCTTGAGTATCATGTACGGAAAGTTGGTTATGTATGTATCTATAGAAAGTTCGTGACTGTCACTCAATCACGACAGCGTACACATGAGAAACCGGTACCTTGTTCAATATTAATAACATAATTTTACTGCATGCTCTTTTTCCTTCGTTCTTTCTTTCTTCATCCTTTCCCTCTTTACCCAAAACTTCACTGCCAGACATACTGTAGACTTACAACGGCGAAGACATGATGATTACTGCTACAATTTGGAGATCTTACCCCCTTTTTGTCGGATTTGGGAAGGAATATAATAATAACAATGCTAAAATGAATAATTTATTTGGAAATAATTTGTGTCACACATGCATGCATCGATTTCAAAACATTATAGTGTGGCGTTGTTGATGTAAAAAAGCGCTGTTGTGCATTGTGTGTAGAGGTATATCCAGTTTTTTATATATGTATTCTTTTCAAGGGTGATTTTATATTGTCATTTTAACGCTTCAGATAGTGTCAGAAAACCCATATATTTTTTTGAGGTTTTATCAGGGTTTTACAGCCAGTTGAGGGGGATTTCAGCGTATTTCTCTATGGCTTACCGCTGTAATAGCACAATTATACATGTATGGAGTTTTTATTGTGATGACGTATATTATTATATAGATGTGGTAAATATATTTATGGGTTTTTTTTATAAATAGATTTATGGGATTCTATACTCTTGTATCTTTATAAGAATATATAGGATATACACACAAATAGGGTGTGAAAATTGTAATAGAATTGTTACACTCAGTTGAAATATCTACAAAAGTTGTAATACATTCAGTAGTAGTTAAGATGTTCTTGTTAAAATGATATACCCACTACCTATGGTTTTTTTTGCTTTTCTTCTAAAGTAATAATTTTGTGTGTATAACTTTTAAACAGGTCAGGCAAGCCTCGCAGTCCGGACTTTTAATACTTTTGGAGCGTGGGATAATTGCATCCAGTCAAGTGGCAGAGTGCGTTCTACCAGTAATATTCGATTATACACAAGAGTTTGCACCGGAGGACCTTCGAGCGGAAATGACTGCGGTAAGAAATGACGTTTGATTATTTTTATATTTTACTTTTATACTCACTTATAACTACACAGCTATAGAAAACATGGAAAAATTAATTGAGTAAGACAGTTCTTTCCTTTTATATAAAAGAGAAGTTCGTTGTGTCAGTATTGAGTAATTTTTTTATTAGGGGGCAAAAGCGCAAACTTAAGGGGAAAAATTATATGGGAAGATGCACATAGACACATAAGGGAGGAATAAGTATCTCTATATTACGGGAGTACATATGTGCATACATAAAAGTAATGACAATTTACTGCAATATACATAGGTATCCATCCAACTCTTCTGCTCCTCTACTTCTTCGTTGTTGACGTAATGGACTATTATTTCTTGTTAGTTGCATGAATCATGAAGTGATTTGTATTTAAAGGCGTTGAAAGTGTAGTCGAGTCTTTGAAAAGCAAAGTTTTAAAAAAAACCATTTCATGGTTTTTCTTTTTCCCTTGGAAGGAATAAGATAAAACATGTACTTACAAGATTTTTTTAAATGTATAGATACTTAAGACTTGTTCCTCTCATATATTGGAAATCAAACAGGTTAAAACTATTGCTACTGCATATAAATACACATTCACAAGTGAGCATTTATAGGTTGATGGAGAAAAAAGCGGGAGAAAAAAAAAACCTTCTTCAGTCAAGTTGCATCTTTGGCAATTGAGTATATGTAGTAATGTGGAAAAAAGCGAAATGTTTTAAGTTAGAATATTTCCCCAAGTCAAATCACGAAGACTGATACTTACATCTTGGTTTCTCTGTTGGCTTCCATTTTTTGTGCATAAGGAGTGTGCCTGTCCTGACGTCTCATACTGGAGCTCCATACATGGAAGGAAAGAATAGTAGTGTGTAACAGAATAGAAGAGATAATAGTTATACGTAGTAGCAAGTTGCGTTATGTGTTGTTGTTCCGTAAATAAATGTGCACTCACATATTGGAGGGTACGATATTTTAAAAGTCGGGTGTTGTATGTAATTTTGTCTATACAAGTATAGAGGTTTAGAGGAATGTCGACTAACAGAGTCATACTGGGTGATGTACTGGGTAATTCCGGCACTGATTTACATAATAATGTTTAGGCTTCGCTTTCGAAAATCTTAGGGAGTTTGTGTACCTATATATGTGCTTGTAGTTTGATGCATACACATTTTTATGCACATGTTTGCTAGATTTTTATAGGATAATTCATTGTATGAAGGATAGTATATTTGTGTATAATGTGTGACTCTCTGCATGTGTAGTAGTGGGTTTCATGTATTTTGAGGTGAGTTTATTGAACATGCTTGTTTTCCATGGAGGAACAACATTCCTAGGTATTAGTCAATTCCTTGACTTGACTATCTGTCGAACTATCCCTCCTATTTCGACAGCAACAGCAGAGAGTCTTTGCATGGACAAACCTGTGCTGTAGGCATAGACTTATCCTACAGGAACATTTTTATTTGTGTTTCAGTGCAGCAATGTGTCGGAACGGCAGCTCACATTGTATTATTTATTAAATTCTAGTATGCATGCTGCTGCAGTTGAAGATAGAAACTATAATGTGTGGATTGTGTTTTGTGGATGATGAAAAAACAAATCACTTGACGGAGTACTGTAAGCTGTTAGTTACGTAGCCCTTTGTATATGTACAATTTCTTATACTTACCTATAGTTAGTCTTCAGGAAATTTGTTCTTATTTAACTTTTCTAGCATCTATCTTCCTGTTGTTATTGTTGTTGTCTTTTCTTGAATCATTGACCAAAAGAACTTCCTTCTGGGATTAGAGACATGGGGAGTCATGGTAGAAATTGGTTGTATGTGAAAGACTCCTTTGGGAGAGAGGTAAAGGTTGTTAGGTAACTATGAGTATGTAGAGTTGAATTTTAAAAGTATGTAAGGGGGTAGGACAACCTTCTCCCCCGTTTTTACTAAGAGCATTTACGAGAATTCTGGACTATTCTTGCATTTTATGTTACTTACATGTTTGAAAAAATTCGAGTGAAAAAACTTGAATGAATTATGTGACAATGTGCACCTCATATGTATAAGAATGCTGCTATTGCTTTTCAATTTTGCATGTTGTATTTTGATTTGAAGTTTGGAGTAGTGTTTTGAAAAAATATCACACACACACACACAGACAAAGATACAACGGTTTTGAGAATGTGGGAATATTGGCTTGATTCCAAAGTCATCTATCGCCTTGATTTATGGTTATATTTTTCATTATTAAAAAATGTATTCTCTTGAAAATGTTGATTTTACTTTTGGGACTTTGAAAAAAGCATAATTTGGGAATAATGCAGGAAGATGTAACTGGGTAAGAAAGAAATGTTTTTAAATCTGGAAAAAGGATGAGGGGATATATATGTTGTAGAAGAGAAGAGCGACAGGAACACACACTCAGGAGTAGGGAAAAAAATGAATGGTGGAATCTGTATGTGCGGAACATTAATAGATTCCCCATAATACCTAAAAAAATATTTGATCTACGAAAATTTTTACTCAAAAGTGAGTCGTATAATATGCCGATGAGTTGATAAGATCAGGAGAAGGTGCGGATTCTGATCTTGAAACACTAAACGGATAGAATGTCATTTTTTTTCTATCTCTCGCACGCTCTCTTACTCCTCTCACTCTCAGTGATTTTTTCAGTCGTCCTCTTGTAGACTTTTTGTTTAACTCACGTCTTAAATGTCCATCTGTATAAGTATACTTATATATATATACGGGGGTAAGGCAAAGTTTGTATGTCTGTATACGTGTGTGTGTGTTTGCGAGGAAGCGAAGGAGGGAGGATGAGAAAAGATTTTTTGGTACAATATAAGTATATATCGTCCTTTGGTGTATCCATGTAGTAAAGACGAACTAGGATTACTCGTATGTACACGACTCAAAGGGGCCTGAAGAAAATATTTTAGACATCTTAAACCTAATCCCTCCTTCATGTATTCCATTGCTGTTACTACTACTACTGCTACTGTTGCTTCTGCTTCTGCTTCTTTTTCTTTTCCTTTCTGTGCTGCATATGTGTGTATGGCTTGAAAAATATAGGACCGGAAATGAGATTTTTTTCCTGTTCAAAAAACTCACGGGAGTACAGAACAGACGCGTGCTTTCCATATGTGTAATTTGTGTCTGTGTGTGTGTGTGAGAGAGAGAGAGAGAGAGAATGAGTCTTTTACGGATTTAAAACTCCCATCCTCTCTGAAAAGATGCTTCAATATGCTCCTATTTCCCTATCACTTTTGTACTCTGCTTTAAATGTTTTCTGAAGTTCTACTTTTTAAGTTGTGTGTGAAGGAGAGAGATGAGAGAGAAGCTTTATACTTAAAGTGTGCGATATGTACGCCACTCTCTGTCTCCATCCCTTGAAACCTCAAAACAGTAGGAGTTAGCTGCAAGTTTTGACAAAGTTTTTTAGCTTAAGTGAAGACATTTATTCTTTTCCTTCTAATCTTTGAGACTTTTGAGTTTACTTCATTTTGACCTCAGAATGTTCATGCAGTTGTGTGTCAATTTCTTTGTGACTTTCAGATTTGTTCCTGAAATAAAAAAAAATGTCATAAGTTTTGAATACACTGTTGCCATCATGTAGTTTCTAATTACATGAAACTTTCAGTTTTGCACCCGCTATTCTCTAGAAGAGCTGTATGATGATGTCGCTATATAGAAATGAACCCTTGTCTTTTATATTTTTTGCTCACTTTTATGATTAAAACGTATATAACATTAGATACGTAGACATGTGTACTTATATACTGAAAGTCCCTTGCTACACTCCTAAAGGTATATTATATAGGTCGTTATTGACTCCATTGTAAATTTTAAAGGCCATATATATTCAATTTGGAAATGTACATAAGAATCCCTTGTCTCTGTCTGGTACTGATTTAAGTAGAGATGCCAGATTTAGTATTATTATTGTCTTTGAACTTATTAGTTACTTTTGAGAAATTATTATTGTTGTTTGGATCTGAAATTCTCGGTCACGAAACCCTTTGTAATTCTATATATGATTATATAGTAGTAATAATAATTATGATGCCTTCCTTCACCCTTCTCGTTGTCAATTGTGCTTTTGAGGAGAGAGTGGCCACAGAGTTAATATTATCGTGAAACTTTGATTAAAGGAAAGGGGGAAAAGTTTCATGTGGAAAGCTGAAAGACATGGGTAGTGAGATGGTTATTTTCACAATTCATCTCACTACCTTGTCTTTCACGCCTTACACTTGAATGTTTCGACAGTTACAGCGGCAAGATAAATTTCTTCACAGTCGGCAGACTCTGTTGAGTTAGCCTGACAATTTGTAAGGTGAAAGTCACTGAGAGGAAAAGGAGGGAGTATATGTATTTAATTTGGTGTGTGTAAAAAGGAAGGGAAAGGAGAGAGTGACGACGTTTTCAGTTTGGCTTTTTGTAGCTTTCGAGAGAACAAAAGCTGATGGGACTAGGATATGTTTTTGTGGATGCTTGGGAATCTCTTTTTTGCTATTAGTTGAGCATTTATGTCTCTTCTAGACACAGTGCTTCTATATTACTTTGTGTATCTACAATATATAATACAATATTATCCGGTTGTTACGTACAGGGGTGCTGAATCATCAGCAGTTTTCCTTTTGTAAGTTCCTATTTTTTTCCCTTTTATTTGTGGGAGTTGCAATCGTGAATGACTAGGAATCGTACGTGTACCACATACCTTCACTTTTGTTTTGGCCAAGATTTCATTCTCTCCGGACGACATGTGTGTATCTATGTGTGTGTGTATGTGTGTGAGTAAGTGTATTAAGATGGAAAGCAGAAGGAAAAGATTGAGTGGGATAGAGAAAAAAAGAAAGAAAAGAAATTCCCCCTTTCCCCCACGTTGAAACCAAGATTCTGGGAGAATACGTAATGATGTCCATTGAGGACTGTTGGCGTTTGGATGAAATGAAAATTTCCACCACGAGGCCGTCAAGGGAGCTGTGAAATGCTTGTATTTGGATCATATCACAGCCACCTTTGATGAGCTTTGAGATGGATGAAAACATTCAAGAAATCTACAAGAAGATTGTTGGAAGACTTTCGGAGGAGGAGATGGTTTTTGGGTGGAGCGTGCCACGTCAAATTGTCTGTGGTGTGTCGTTTTTTGTTTTCATATCACAGCCATATTTGACGAGTTCCGATTCTCCCATTTGGACAACTACCGTCTTTATCATGATCAACAGCTCCGTGTACTATCATCGGAGGAACAATCAAGCAAGAAGGACAAAGTTGGGGAAATTAATTCTGGGTGTATGTACATATATGTGTAATTGCGGCGGAGCTATTTTGGCGAGTTGAACGAAACCTTGGAATACTGAGAAGATAGTGTGGTGTTTGATGAAGATATAAAAGGGAACCTCTTGACGAGGTTTCTCAATTCACACTTCTTTCATATCTCTATAATTTTGTACGTAGTAGTAAGTGTAATGTAGTTTTCTTAAGTAAAACAAGATACAAGTGTGTATGTATATTTGAACCTTTTTAAATATGCTATAGAACTTTGTCATTGCGCTGTACAGGTCGCTTTAGTTGTGTTATGTTCGGAATGAACGGATGAAGTAGAATGTTCGAATGTAACTGGTGTATAAGAACAAAATTGTTTTGGACTGCGGACGTAGTCCAAGAGAGGGGATCTGAGAGGGAAGAAGAGGGAGTGGGAGTATTAAGTTTATGGAGAACTCTGTTACATGGAAATGAAACATGCTGTTGATTTCATGTCCTTTAAACTTGTCTGAAGCCAGTACAGAGAAGGAAGAAAGTTGTATTGAAATGTCGTCTGTTTCATTCTTGTTCTTTCATCCTTTCGGCTGTTGTTTGGCAACAACAACGTTGTAGGTCTTCAGCTGACTGTAAAGAGAATGTGGTGAAAGGGAAACGGAAGTTAGAATTGAGAGACGAGTGCATTGATAGTGATATGCGTCCGTATGAGTAACATATCACTAGTGTGTAGTATGTAGATTAGATGTTCGGAATGGAGCAAGTGAAAGAAGGAATTGAGTCGGATAGAAAGTTATTGTATGTGTGTGTATGTACTTTGGTAATTTGCATAGAGTAAGAGCTTGTATATAAATGTGAGTTAAAAGGTTTTATACAACTTGTCGTTTTTCGTCTCCGTCGGAATCAGTGAATGTGGTTGTGCATACAAGGGGAAGTTTCAATGTACTGATTTTATCAAGGAGGACTTGGGGCACAAAGGCTAACAATAACCCTCAGTTACGTATGTGGAGGGTGCATTAAAGTCAACCTTTGAGTTGATAAATCAATAACTTCTCTTTCTACTGTTGTTGGAACCACATCTGCTCCTAACTGGTGTTTTCCGAAGTCTTTTTGTGCAGCTTAGGATATGCATAGAATATTAGAGATGTTTATATACTATTGTATCCTATTCTCTGGCGCTCGTTTGAGGAGCTATGGCTTGTGAATATATAGACCTATGTCCTCCGCAACCTCTTGATTGCTTCATATTTGATTTACGGTCGGATTGTTTATTTTATTTGCATTAAAACTCACCTAATGTGTTGAGAATTGGACGGGAGCGCATGGCCGGTTTAAATAAATCCCTAGTGACAAGTTTGAGAAATGTTGCAGTCCTCGTCCCCACTCATATTTGTTATTATTTTGCCAGTAACCTGAATCATTATTGTAATCGGTAGCGTGTGTACTGTATGATTGAACTCTTTCTCTCGATGTGGTTATAATGGGCGGGCGTGTAAGCTTATTCTCCCGAAATATTTGTGTGGATGTGTGGAGCTGGGAACATTGTAAAAATAATTGTGAAAGTAGTTAAGAAATGTAAATGTTACGCTGGATTGTAGTACGTGGGATTATTTAATGTTAGATTTATATGTATGTATGACTTTTTGGCGTCCCTCTCAAAGTGGTTGTGACTATGTGAACCAAGTTCATATCACAGCCAGCTTTGATGAGCGATGACTGAAGTCGATTCGCACAGATGCTGATGGTGGTGGTGGAATTAAGGTTTTAGTTAGCAGACGAAAACTCTTGTACCGTGTATTATATTTAAATTTCTTTTTAGAAGTTAATTTTAATTATACCGCGCTTCGGTGTGGAAATGATAAAACAATTAATACTACCATGTTGAAAATACTAGAGGTAATCACTAAGGGGTACATCAACTGTATATACCCGAATATCTCCACCTCAGGCCCGTTTCTTAGGAGGAGGGATGGAGGTTTGTGAGGGAAGAATAACAGTATATATGAGGTTATTCCTCTTGTGATGAAGGATGGCTATATGGTTGGGACTGTGCTTGGGGATGTGGAGCATTTAGATTGCATTAGGATTTTTGTATGTCTGATGTTAGAATAAGACACATGAGGAATCTAGTAGTAGTGTGAGGGAGAGAGAAAAAATAACTGAACCTCATACTCGAATCTTGCAGTGGGAGGGACTTGGCGATGGGATGACAAAATTATTAGAAACTTCAATGTGAGACAGTTGAGAGTTTACAGTGGGGGAAACCGGGAGGTGGAAGAAGTCGGTCTCAATCGTTTCTCTCTAGCTGGTAGGTATTTCTGGCAGCGGACTCATTCTGGCGCTCACCGTTATCAATTACCCGCTCCAAACCAAAAGATAAACATCATTAGCAAAGCTCTTTGGAGAATTCTTAGGGGAGAGTTGTATTCTTAATACGAGATCTGCCACTATGACTACTACTGTTACTACTACCTCTTTGGTTTGTGGCGAGTAACATTTTGTTAGGTTAAGGCATTATCACACACTGAGGTTGCACAGTCTGTAGCAAACAGTAAGCGTATGCTTTTATATTAGTTAAGTATGTCCTGGCCCGTGAGGACAGCGATGACAGTTTATATAAACGTTCAAATGAGTTTCCGTTTTGTATGATTCTCGTTCTGGCGCACATAACGTTGTTTTTCTGTCTGCAACTTTTCTCCGTGTGTGATGAGGAGTATTGCTATGTAGTTTTTCTCGCTGTCTCACTCTATCTTGAAAATAAAACAAAGCGTGGGAAGTTAGACTTTCTTGTAATTATGCCAGAGCTTGTAGTCTCTCTCTCTCTCTCTTGGTTAATGACATTAGTCGCTGTATTTACTTGACGTTTTACCATTTGCCCCTCTTTTTCTATCTTCTATTCTGCTCCTCCTTCGATTCCTCTTCCTCTCTGTCGTCTTGGCTGCCTGAATGTATGTATCTGTTAATTTTCTGTTTTAATATCCGCAAGAAATGAGATAATGAAGGATATGTTTGTTACAGTTAGAGAGTAACAAGTCAGTGGACGATTGTATGAAGCGATGCAATACTCAAGTACTATATTTTGAGGAAATTACTTCGATTTCACTAGCATGGCTGAGTGAGACAAGGCACCTGTTTTGCCTTTCATCATTTCTTGGGAAATTAACTTTGGTTTTTCTACCTTCCGGTTTCTCGGCACAGCATCCTTGAATGAATGGTAGATAAGAAAATGAATGCATTGGTGAATTGTACGGTCTCAAGTCTTTGTGGGCGGTTCTATTATCCATATATTCAAGTTAGCGTCTAAAACCTGCTGCTCCCAATTTCCGCACATGAGTTTTGTAAAAGCCCGCTGTTGTGTGGCGATTGTCTTTTAACTCTTGAGCGGCCTTTACAGTGGTGGTAACGTAATTTCAAAGGTGTGCCAATTTGTGTGCTAACACGGCTTAGTGTGAAGTAGGTGTCCTATTAGAGGTTTTTTCATGGGGAGGTAACGAATGGCTGAGGCTGTAAAAAGGTAAATTTTTTTTCACTCAGACACGGCTAAAATGGAAGAAATACCGGCATCAGGGGAAGGTACATACCGAAGCACAAGAAGGCTCGGGTATTGAGCGAAAGAGGAAAAGAGACGTAAAGTTGTTCTATGAGTTCGGAAGGAAAGAGACAGGATCAGAATTCATCACAATTCCTTAGAGCCATTATAGCTAGAAAAGATGCATTATTTAGGATCAACGGTGATGTTCTTTTACTCCATCGCCGCAGTGAAGAAGGTCTCGACCAGAATACTAATGGAGATATTGAGCTCCAACCATACAGGGCGTTATTGGGATCATATAGACACCAAAAACTTTTATTCCGTCCCCTTCATATAACTACGATCGAGAAAGTCGTTCTATGCTGGTTTTAATTCCTCTTCCTTTTCTGCCTCTCCCTGCTTCTCTCTCTCTCTCTCTCTCTTGATGCTACATCGGTTTTCTACTCCTAACTATGGATCCCTCTGTGGAGTTCTCGAAAGCACACCTTGTTCATGCATAGATATACTTAGTTTATTATGGGAATTTGAGGAGAGCCCTCTCACTTCGTTTCCAAGTAGTGTCTTTTAGAAGTTTAAGCAGGAAGCCAAGGTTTTTGCCGTCCTGTCTTTCACACAGTAGAAAGAGAGAGAGAATTGACTGCAATAATGTGTTGGGCTAGAGACTTTAAGCAAGAAGCTTTAGTTCTTTCCTGGAGGATGTGGCAATGAACAGAGAAATTGAGAGAGAACATCCAGCGTGTCGTCAGGGTCCATTATCATTGCATTGAAGATCAAAGCTGAGATTGTGCTGTAAATTTTCTCTAGAATTATTTATTTATCAACCATGGTTGGGGTACATGCAAAACCCCATCTGTATCAATATAGACTGGCAGTTGGTAGTATTTATCTCTCAGAGTGCCGCTTGCAGCTTAAGATATTGTACGTACGTAGGTAGATATCTTTCGCTGGTGTGCTGGTGGAAAGTGCATCTGCTTTCTCTATAAGCCTACACAAGTAGTACATACATTACAAAGGGATGTGAGACCATATTTTATTTAAATTAGGAAATCCCAGAAGTAAATGATTTCATTATTGTAACTGTTCGTAATGTACGTGTGGTGGTAGAGGCGGAGAACATGCTTTTACACTGTTCCAGTCTTTCTTGCATTTTGGCTATATATTATCAGAGGTGAACTATATTTTATGAGACCGTTTCTCTGTTTGACTCGATTTTTCCCTCCTTCCTTTAAATAATTTGGGGTGGGATGTCAAGTTTATTGAAGTAACATTGGCATAAGCGGTCATGCTTAATGGTTGGGGTTCATGGAGTTTCTTTATTCAAGGAGCATTTATTACTTCATATTTAATGCCGGGGACTTGAAAAACTTTTTACAAATTGCATGAAACTGCCGCTTCGGCGGGTCATCAGCATTATTACCTCCATGTCTGGGGTTAAGCCGTCAGTTTCATCCTGCAAAATCACTAACAAATAGTAATGGAACCATCTTTCGGACTTAACATTAGAATAGAGGTTGGTGCAGAAGCAATTTCATCGGATTATGCATATTTGTTCAATTTAGATTTTGTTGTCGGTTGTGTTAATTACTTTTGTGGTCCTAACATTTATCCCCGTTGAAGGAATAAAAGAATGTAATATGAAACTTTTGAAGAGGATACTTGTATACGTGTATACCCTGTTTGATCGACCCCACAATTCGATAATGTCTACGAGGAGAACAGTAGAATGTGAACAAAATGGAGGGTAATTTTATGAGTGGACGTTGCTTTTGATGATTCAGCTATTCATTTGATGGCTTGAGATGTGAAGATGCTGGTAGACAGGGGTGCGCTTAAATAGCTAAATTGGTTTGAAGTTTGGAGTGAGAAAGGAAACAATTTAGTAAAGGTTTTTGGAAAACCGATAGAGAAATAGCGTAGGCCGAATCGGATGGACGGCTATTGGTATTGATGTTGACTGTATAAATGGTAGAAAATATGAAGAGGAGTTATTTTACGAGTGCGTGTAGGTAGTATTTAAAATAATGAGATTGGAATAGAATAGAATACTGTACAAATTTTCATTTGGGGTTACTATTGCTTTTGTGCTACTTGGGCTTTGTACGATTTCTATATTTGGTGCTTGTATAAGAGAAAGAGTGAGAGAGGAAGTATTTGTGTGGCGAAGCTTGTCAGGGTGGATGTGATGTGTAGGAGTGATTTCATATCACAGCCAGCTTTGATGAGCTCTGCCACGCACCATATCAGCCCTGATCTGACTGAGAGCAGGTTAATCGATATTTGCGTCTCTCTTTCTCTTGTGGCTCCACTCAAGTCAGGGTTCCTTTTGCATGTATGAAGGCTTATTTACCGAATAAAGCTATATATAAAGATGATGTACGAATTCAATGGATCTCCTTGTGTCCATCAGCCGGGTTGCATTCTGCGATTTGCTTTTGTATGAAAAAGGAAATTAATGAAATTGTGTGGATTTCTTATCGCTTTTTTGTTTTGTTCATATTTTAACCTTGTTTTGTATGTACTCTTCAAGCCAGTATTTAATGCGGGTAAAAAGCAGCTAAGCAGTATGTCATGTATGTTGCTCTCTCAAATAACGGCATTGTTTTTTCTACATATGAATTAGCTTATTCGGATAAGATATGAAGTAAGTATTTATTGTATTCAACCATTAGTTCCTATGATGGCTTGCTTTTGGGGGACAATTATAGGTACTGATTAATGCTAATTTCGATAGTTTTTATTTACACTAATTACATTGCAGCATACACACTCACTGCCGAAGTGCTTTAAACGCACTGGAAAAATCCCGTATGTTTCTTGTGGGGAGAATAATGTCAGTAATTTAAGCATATTATTGCCTTCATTAACTGACCAGGATAACTTGTAGGCATTATAGCCGTAGTAGTTACGTTGCAGTGCAGTATAATATTCTTGTTGAGGTAAAAACGAAATTGATGTGGCTGGATGTTGTATGGATTTACATAAAACGATGTAATTTTGGGGCTAAATGACAACTGTGAGTAGGTAATTTTCCAACGCAATATTTATTAGTTTTCGTAGTAAGTTGAAAAATCATTTGAGTACTCACGTCATGTTTATTTTCTCGGGCCTGAAAGAAAATAATCGAGGGAAGGAAGTACATCCCTTGAATGTGTAGTTTTCAAGTAGAGACCCAGTGAAGGTGAAAAAGTCTGGGTCGTAGTAATTACAGGGTGAAGGCCTAATAATGAACTATGAGACTAGTTATAAGAGGAAGAAGAAAGGGTGTCATGTACTTACCTGTTTTTTGTTTGTTTGAATATATAATGTGAAGTAATTATTAAGTTTGCGCACGCGATTTTGTTGTAAAACCCAAAGTGTTTATCTTTATTGTTGGGTTAATTTTGAGCACTTCGAACTCTCTTGTGTTGATGGGGGAGAATGGTTTTTCTGTGTATTTACAATTCTTATTCTGGTTGGAAACTTTATTAGCTTTATTTTCTGGATTGATATACACAGTTTATGATCAAGTTGGCTCCGTTGGCTGGGAAAGAAATTACAGTGAATTCCTATCTGGATCTGTTTTGTCGGCTCTGTGACGATTCACTATTCCAAGTGAGGCGGGTGTGCGCTACTGGCATGGGCGATTTAGCGAACGTAATTGGAACCAGACTTACCGAAGTCGTTATTGTAAGTAATCTTTCTAACCGTTTTAGTTTGTCTCACTCGCAATGGAGGAATCTATGACTCGTGTTTGCTATGCTTCCGTGATAAAATCTGTTTCCAACAATTTTTTCTGGAGCTCGGTACTATAGAATTTATAGTTTGCAGATGGAAGCCTTTGAAAGATACAATTGGCAAAACTGGAAACCATTGTATTTTATTATTTCCATCGGTTGATCATCATTAACTTGATAATTGGGAGAACACTATTAATTTTAAAGTCTTAAACGCCTTGACAAGTCCCTTTAATTATTATTACTGAATACTTACGAGGGAATATTTTAAGAAAATAATTATTTACCCCGATTTTAAGAATACAGACGCTGGAGTCTGCAGGCAGATATTATTCATTATATTTTCGTGTTTTCAGCTCCCGAAGTTCCTGACTCTCTGTAAAGACACCGTTTGGGGTGTTAGGAAAGGATGTGCTGAAGTATTCACCGTAGTATCAACTGTCAGCCAACTGGTCACACGGAAGAAGACATTGGCACCGGCGTTTGTTTCTCTTTTACAGGACAGCTCTAGATGGGTGCGCATTTCAGCTTATCAAACTCTTGGCCCATTCATTACTACATTTGCTGCTGATGATTCCACAACCTGCACACAAGAGTCATCAGAAATCGAACAAGCTTTCCTTGATAGGTATGTATAGTTACTGGAATGTAATCATCTACATGCAGAATGGGTTATTATGTATACATCAAGATAGTATTATTATACATGTATTTATTTTATGTACCAATTTGAGATCCTTTTATAACATTTGCTCCCCGATGGAAATCTGTTGTAGAGTCTATGTATGTACATCTTTTCATACCGGTTTATTGACGCTATCCAGGAAGAGTTGAATAATTTGTTCATGCATTGCTAGTTAAGGGTTTCGGGGTATGCTATGGAATTCTACCATAGTTATTTCACGTGTTGATTTAATTCCGTATTAACATATACAAGAAACATCCGCAATGCGAAATTTTTAAGTGCATTAGGTTTGGTGTTGTATTTTTACGACTTGTCTATATACGTAGATTCACGGCGCTCCATACCAAAGCTACTGTGGAAGAATCGGCGGAGGAAGAAAATAAGAGCCAGACAATAGAAAATTCCGATGAAAATCTCGGGAAGTCAATACCATTTACTGCCACGGGTATCGAGCTACCCTCTGACACAATTATTGATACCTCATGTGTTCCTCTTGAAAAAACTCTGGTGGATAACATAACGACGATTGTGCTGGCAGACGACGTTTCGAATGACAGCTCTTCTGAAACAAATCCGTCAGATGCTCAACCTGCAAACCCGGAGGATGCTAACGATAGAACCGAACAGGAATTAGTAGGAACAACTGAAAATGTGCAGGATGAAGCGGCTCAAGAGGCTGAAGCAGAAGCGTCATCAGTTGCACAAGAAAGTTCAAGCTTGACAGTAAGTCAAACGCTGCCAGAAATTCAGACGGCTGTTGCAAATGAATCTAACATCACTCCAGACTTACACGAACAAGATACTCAGACTGTGGTGTTGGAAGTTGAACCAGAAATTTCTGAAGTAAATACCGACGCCAAAAATGAGTTAAAAGAGGAAATAGAAAGTTCAGAAAATATCGCTATAGCGCCTTTAGATGCACTCGATAGTGCCAAGGATGATGATATTTCAATGGAACCAAATGCGCCTGATAAAGAATTAGTAGAAAAGCAAGCAGAAACGGAAGAATTGGACAAAGTGGTTGAGGCCGCAGAGGAGGTCGAAGATGATAGAGCAGTAATGCAGTTTGAAGAACCTATGGAAACAGATGAACTCTTTGATACATTAGAGTATGAAAAGCTGGAGCACAATAGTGAAACTGGTGATTATGGTGCATCCAATTCAAATGATTGTGGGACCGGTATTCCTAATGACAATCCTGATGATGGTTCGGATGGCTCTATAACAGGTTGCAATTTGTAAAGAACCACTTTGGGGTAGTCCAACGCTTAATGCTAACTCTACTCTATTGTTTCTTTTGCAGATGTGCATCGAGTTCATCGGTCTTACTTAAACCTTTATAATGCAACCAGGGATCAAAACGGGGCTGAAGATTCAAGAATGTCATCCGTTAGACTCTTGGACCCTTACGAGGACGATAATTGGGATTCCGATAATATGTTTCCTTATGGTGAAGATTTGTCTTCTCTTTGGGGAGGTAAGGTTGACTCTACACTCATTTTAAAACCGTCATGTTTTTATATACTATTTCACATTGAAAATTTAATTTTTAAGGTAAAGGATGTAGACCTCGTCTTTTGGAAGACCTACCCAAGACTATGACTGTTCAGCAACAAGATGTAGTTCCTGTTGATCTGTTGGAACATTACACATCCATGTGTGAGCCCATCAAGAATCAAGCAATAGATAACGCATTGACTGGATTTTGTGCCTACAATCTACCCGCCGTTGTTCTGACTCTAGGTCCACAAAATTGGTCTATTCTTAGGGAATGCTATGAATCATTAGCCTGTAGTATGCAAGTAAGTTATGTTCATTTTTAAATTCCAAGTTATTGTGTTACAAAATGTAGTCTATATAATTTATTTTATTTCAACAGTGGAAAATCCGGTATACGTTAGCCTCTAGTCTACACGAAATTGCCCGTGTGATTGGGCCAGAACTTGCGGAGAGGGATTTAGTTCCCTTTTTCAATGCACTTGTTAAAGACGTGGATGAAGTCAGGGTTGGTTTACTGCGTAATCTAGCGAGCTTTGTGAAGGTACTTTCGTTAAATACTATAACTTCAGCCACATGACTTTCACAAAAAGCAATAGTCGTTAAGTGGAATTTTTCATTGACATTTACAGATACTTGGAACGGTAGAAAGACGCAAATGTTTGGAGTGTTTAAGAAGTTTTTTGGAAACTGATAATAAACGGAATTGGCGATTTAGACTGGAATTAACTCGCCAGTTAGAACAGCTAACAGAGATTTATGAAGCCGACGAGGTTTATAAATACTTAAGACCTTTAGCCGTGGATTTAGTTAAGGATGGAGTGGCGGAAGTCCGAAAAACTGCACTTTATGTGGTAATATTTACTGTCGTTTTTTTTAGATGTGAGCACTGCTATTACAAACTTGTTTACAGTCCTATTAACGATGTTGTAATTTTAATAGATCACGAATTTGATACTTCGCGTGAGGAGTACACTAGGTTGCGGGGAACCTAACTTAATTCATGAATTTTTGCTGGAATTGGTGGAGACATTATGTCAAAGTGAGAAATGGGTTAGAAGACAAACATTTGCAGCCTTGTCTGGTCAACTAATAGGAGTTGGTGCATTAAAGCCAGTGCAATTTGCTGAAGACGTCCTACCACACCTCGTTAATCTCAGCTATGATCCAGTTCCCAATGTTCGCCTTATTGTGGCCCAAACTATGGTGTCTTGTGTTAGCAAGCTAGGTAATAAAAACAATGAATAATTGCTAGATTAACTCCAAATACTTTCACATTGTTTTGTGTACGCCAACCAACAGGATGAATAATAACACTATCTTTTATTTAACAGAGTTCGACGAACGATGTAATCAACTGGTGACGAATATAATCGAAACCCTGCAGTTGGACACAGATCGAGATGTTCGTTACTTTAGTTCAATGCACGATACACAAAAGGAAGAAATTTAGAAACTATAGTAGTCTTTTTACATATGCTGGTAATCTTACCGCCCTCAAACAGAACATTATGAACATGCCCGTGACTGCGAAGGACACAGTGCCATATTTTCTAAGCTCACTTTCTCTAATACGAGTTTTAATACTGTCCACAAAAACAACAAAGTAATACGCTCATCTACATATTATTTAGTAAGCATACTGAAACTAATATAAAGAATGGCCTTAACACAACAGACAACGTAAGACAGAACAATGCTATCCAAAATTTACAACGAGCTCATTCAATGAAGCATTATTAATGTATGTACATAAATACAATAGTTTTTCATGGTTAGAAAATAGATGAAATTAGAATCGGATAGTAATTTGGTAAATTCTTTAACTTTTGCACGTTTTCGTACTAGAAGTGTATTGTAATTTGTAATAACTATTTCATATAACCTAAATACTCCTTTAAAATTAAAGGTTTCAAAAATGTGTGGCTTGATCATCCCGATATCCGCTCTAAAAGAAACGAAATGATTTCTCTAAATATTGCACTTGAATAGCTATTGCAGACGTTTAACGTAGTGCAATACAGATTTTGTATGGATAAAAAAAGATTTTTTATAAGGGTAATTATTATTACAAAAACCTTATGTGTGCGGAACTAATACTGTCAGCAGCAGTACATCGGGAAGTAATTCATCGCAAGTGCTTTGTATCATTAAAGACGGACTTACAGAGAAAACCATATGAACTGATGAAGAATTTTGTGATACTAGTTAGTGATTACTTTACTTGTGTATTAAGATATTGCTGGCTTCCAAATTAAAATAACCCTCGTGTACATGTAATGTATGGAATGTTTACATCAAATGTCCTTTGCAGGCAGATGAATTACAGTTAGTCATCATGATTATATTCCTTGGTATTGTATTTATTATATACTGATCTATCTATATTACTCAAGAGTTGCATTTCGAATTATTATACAAGTAATAATATAATTAATAATAATATTTAAAAAAAATTGTGTCCGAATTTTTGTGTCGGATAATTTCACATAATGCAAATAAATGAACGAGGATCATTGATTGATTTGTAACTTTTCCCCTATACTCGTGCCATGATTTTGATTGGTCATTATTTATTGCACATTATCATGATACCATTATCAGGCATTAGCATTATAAATTGCATTTAAGAATCATTGTTAATTAATCCGGACAGAAGACGACCACAGCAATATTTTCGGACGATCCAGACAGGAACACGGGGCACTCAGCGTTTTCACCAACGTTTTTTTTAGGACGGGAAAGCTGACAAGAGCGTTGCTCGATGGGCGAAAGAAAGCCCGCGAAATCCGGTTAAATGGTAAAACATACGATAAAGAATTAATGGGGAAACGGCTTACGAGCACAGTGCGGTGCATTGGGACAAGAAGTGAATTTAAAGTTGTAGAAACTCCAAAGTGTCGGCATTATCAGTAGTGAAGTTAGGACGTTAAATAGAACTTGAGATGAAGCGACGTATTAATAAACTAAACTAAATGGTCTTTAAGAGTTAAATATTATTCGAGACTTGAGGCTACAGACTGATTTTAATTACTTACTCTTCAGTTATTTTTCTAAGCTTAACTTAAATGAGTAGCAGAAAATAATCAAAGAGTTTTAAGTGTAAATTACTTTATATATAGTTCAGAGTTTATAAGAGTGAAAGGCCTTCAGAGAATTTTTTTCTTGTTTATTTGCACAGTGTGCGTTTATTATCCCATTGAGGATTCTGATCTACGGATTAATTATATTAAAATGATATTTAATATATAATTAATATTAATTGTTGAAATTATTCTAGAATCATGGATTTCATTAGCGCTGGAATTCATGGAGAAATTTCAGAGAGGACGACGAGGCTGGGACATTCCTAAATTAAATACTGCAATCGTTAAATTAAATAATGTCGTCGTTGAATTAAAGAATAATGCATAGTTGTTAAATTTTCGAATTAATTTAATATAAGACCTAGAATTAGTTGTAAAAGCTGAAATGGATCAAGACGCTCGGATATCTCGGCTTGCCAGAGCTTTACCCAGAGCAGAGACTGAGGATAATTTTATCAACATATGCGGTCAGATCCAGGAATTGCTGGATATTACGGATAACCGCAGATATGTAGCTAGGTCATTCAATTCCCTGTTACCATCTTTGGATGGCACCTTCAAATATCTTACCAGTAAGACTGAGATGTTTTGACATGATTTACCATATTTTTGTACAAAATGTAAACACGGAGATAAGCGCTATAAAAAGTTGTCGGATATTACTTTGATACATTGATTTAAAAACACTTGATTTCTTTCCAGGTGTCAAATGGCCCAGCGGTGTTCAGGAATATGCGAGATTGTTAAGCAAAATAGCCAACTCTGTAGATGCAGCGGGGGTCAAATTTTTCCAGTGGATTTTCGAGTCGATGGATAGAGAGAATCCGGACATCCGGTCGGGTGATATGATAGCAGTAGTTCAGGATGTGTTTTTTAAGGTGGTTCTAATGGAATTTATAATCTAAGCATTATATAATTTTTGCGGGATTATCTAGTTGATTTTATTTCATTTATCTTTTATTCACAATTATATACTAATTACATTTCAGGTGCAGAATCTTAAAGAGGAATATTAATCACACATTGAATCAATATTTTCAGATGATCCCAATGTTGTCTTCCAAAACTTGCCATGTATTGTTGGAAGACATTCATGAAGTAATGAATAAGGAGCGATTTCAGAGTGCAGACGCCTTCAAAGCATTATGTTCTGCATTTATAAAAGTTCTTGCTCAAGGGGCTATTTGTAAAACTGCGGCATTTCAGGTATGGTCACCGTAGTCATGTCATTTAAAGTAATGAAGAAGATAATTATGTTGTATGATAAACTAGTTGGTAATGATTATCATGAACTGATTTTGGCATGCTATGGGTTGATCTTTAAGGAGTTCATTGATGTTGTGGTTGGCTGGATGGTTGACGAGGATCAGAGCGAAAATAAGACGTATCTTTTTTGTGCGGAGATGTTGCTTAAGTTGAAAGTCCATTTTTCATATGATTCCACATTTATATCCCATCTAGTCGTATTGATATTGGAAGACTTCGAAGAGGCAATCCTAGAAGTTCAAACAAATAATGACCTGAAGAAACTAGCAAGAATATTCTTACTGGTGAAGTAAGTCCTAAGATTCACTTTAACTGTGGAACATTTTGTTTTAATGTTCATTGAACTCATTTTTGACATTAACATTGTATTTATTTAGAGCTTACAGTACAATCACATCGATTCCTTCTCAGTTAGATAAGAATTATAAATCAGCGCAATCGGAGCGATTCATGGACAACGTGATTAAAATTTTGTCAGTTAGTCACTTGAAAGAGTCTGACGATTATTTCATTTTCAAAACTAAAAAGAAAATTATTGCACATACGCTTGAATATATGGCTCACACTGAAAACCCTGATGGAAATTCTGCGAGATTATTTCTAAAGGTAAATTAAAACAGAAATAAGGTAAATTATTTTCTACCTCATTATTTTTTTACCCGGTGGTGTTTATGATTTTCAGGAACTTCTTCAAGAAGGTCTTGCTAATATTGAATTAAATAGAGTCGCTTATCCAATGTTAAGAGATTTAAGCCCTGGCCTTAATGCATGGATACAGAGTGTCTCCCTTAATCCTACTGCTGATGATGAGTGTTTGGAAATCATTGATATGATACTGAGACTCTTTGACACTGAATTTGCATCCCTGAATAATGATGATCCGCTTCACATTATATGCTGTATTCATTCTTTCTTGAGGTCCCGAAATGTTGTCATTCTTCAGAAGATCTACAAGTGGTTAATGGAAAAGTGTAAAGTCTCTACAACAGAACCTTACGTAACCCCAGACTCGCAGATCATTTTAACAGTCCTATTATGTGTTAGTGATATCGGTAAGTGGTCCAGAAATAGTTAAATAATTATTACAAATTACTAGATTTTGCATAATATGACACTACGGTTTCTTTTTTATCAACAGCTAGCAGTAAAGCGAACTCTATCTTAACTCGTTACGCCTTCGACCCGCCGCTATTTGACTTACTGATGCTCACATTTAAGCACAATGATGATGAAGCTATAAAACTCACCATTCTTCATGTGTTGAAAGCACATTGTTTAGCACACTCTCATTTCGTATCCAGTGTGTTTTCTCAGTCATTCTCCACTGATTCCCCTGGTTCCAGGTAACAGAATTGTATTGGTAACACATTCGACTACAATTTATTTTACATCATTTTCAGTGCTCATTATGGGTTTAACTTTGTAGCCACATGTTCCTGCAAACTTTGATGGATTTCTGGATTAATATAATACAAGACGAGACTTTACTCCTGGAAAAATTTGTCATTGAATGGATTATTACTTTTATTAAAACCTCTTCCTCTTATTCCAAGTTGCTTGCAGAGAGCTATGCCGATTTTTATGAGAAGCTTCTAAAATCGTCTAGTGATAAAATGGAATTGTGCTTGGAGTTTTCAAAGCTGCTCCAAGCAATTACATCTGAATCCGCATACGAAAACACGGTAAGGAGGATATTTGTTCATACGATTTCATATAAAAATACTATGGCTTAATACAAAGTAATACTTTTGATTTCTGGTCTAGGTGGTTTATTCCCTTTGTAAAGATGCTGCTCTAGCCCTATTAGCCAAAGGAAAAGATTTAAACAAGGAAACTCGACTCGAAATTCTTAAAGTATTTGACAGTCTGAACGAAGTCGTGGTGTTTGAATCAGGATTCTTGAGTGCATTCATGACCCTCAATGGTGTTATACCTGAAGCTAGTCGTAATGATGGACCAATTCCATTGTGTTCCCAAGTTGATTCCGCTGAAATTCTATTAACCTCCGCTGAGTTCGAAGAATTTTTGTCAAATTTGCTGACAGTAGTTTGTCCAGACGATCGTCCAAGTCCTACTTACAACAAAAAAACTATCACTGATGCCGTTGATATTCTTATTCGTGCTAAACTGAAAAGTGTTATCGGAAAGCCTCCAGACTTGTTTAGCCAATTGCAAACCCTATTTAAGAAGTATAAAACGGGGAAGTGTGGGTTGGTACCAGCCTGGAAACTTGAGTTTGTTTACTATTTAGATCTCGAGATTAATTTGGCCATGCAAGAAAGTCTTCTTAATCAACCCTTACTAAATGATGTATGTGCTGAATATTCCATATCAGTAATAATAATTGTAACCTAAACTTACAGAAGCCTTCTATTGGACAATCACTTTTTTGTTTAACATTTTTTATTCTCCAGGCGCTGAAGCATTTTTATTCGACCAATAGAGTGCCGTGTACAGAATGGCTCAAAAGACTTAGAATGGACGTGAGTGAAGTTGCTATACAGTCGGGGCATTGCGAGTTGGGATTTTTGTTTTCAAGTAGTGCTCAAGAAGACTGTCGAATCAAGAGAGCCTGTTTTAAGCTCAAAGGTAGGCTACTTTCGTCGTTGATTGTAACTGCTGAAACTTAGAAGAGTGTAACATTTTAACGCATGTATGAATAATGTGATTACTTTTAACTTGCAAGATGCCGACACGCTACGCGCTATGCAGGAACCAGCATTGAGTTACTACATAAACGGGAAATTTGAGGACTGTCTGAAAGAACTGGAAACGTCAGGTGTACTAACGAAGGAAGAATCTGGTCTGAACATTGAAGCTGTTAATATGTCCATCTCCAATGTGATTGCGGAGCTTGCAAGTAAATCATTGACAGATTGGCCAGACAAAGATATTACCCATTCAACAAAGGACTTGAAGCTTCAAGATGAAGCGTTGCCGGCGCTTGTGACTGTAAACACTGACATGATCTTACTTGGCAACTCAATTTACAGGCCTTCGCTAGACATTAAGAAATCATCACTACTTGTTGTTGGTGACTTTGATAGTGTCTGTGATATTCATACGAGCACAAAATTAGTTAAGTGGGTAAATGAAGAGAAAAATGTAACCGATGAACTTCGTGGGAGAATCTTGGGTCATCACTTAGATCAACTCTTGGAAAAGGAAAATACGAACTTCGTTCGTAAAATTCTTGACAGCCAAAAACTTGTGTTCTCTTTCGACAATACTATTTCTACTCTATCTGATTTCAATCTTCATTGCCTACGAATCCACGCGGATGTACTGTTTAAAGACGGTCTATTCGAAGAGGCTGCAAAAATTTATAGCTCCATCAGTAGTTTTTTGGACAGCACGTGCGCTGTGAATTTCAGCAAGTTTTTTAGAAACCAATTTGCTCTAAGTTTTACCAAGAAATTGGAAACGAACGAAAGTTTTAGCATGTCTGTTCTCGAAAACTTGCAGTTAGATACTAGCATTCAGGAGAAGCATATGATGTTGCAAAATGAGTATGCGAAACATTTGAGTTTTGCTCCAGACGATGGTGAATGTTGGTTCACTTTTGGAAATTACATTTATTCTCGTATAAAATCATCAACCGAATCAGAGGCTAACCTGGAACCTCAAGCTATTCAATGTTTCTCTCAATACTTAAGTCTGTGTGAAGCTAATCATAGAACAGCCTCATCTCGCAGGAGTTACCGTAAGAAGTCGCCTCAAGTCATAACATGTATGGTGAAATTGCTGACATTGTTTCAGGAGGGATTCGAAATAGATCATCAAACTGTATTTGCTAACAGCGAGTGGTTGACATTACTACCTAGTCTTTCTCAATTGAACAAAATTCATGGTACATTATTTGAACGATTTCCTCAACAAGCGGGTTTCCATTTGGCTTCTCATCAAGCGGCTCAAAGAGAATATCAGAAACCCTGTATACAAGATAGGAAAGCTCTCTTCGACCCTGACTCTTATGGCTTCCATGAATACACAGAAGATTTGTATCAAAATCGAATTAGATCTGAAGCATTTCGGAATTCTACAAGATCTTCTCAAGTTCAGTCACAATTACAACCCGAGTCTCAACCCGACACATGCATTATACTGCCCATAGAGATCACTACTATTTTTAGAGAACTCCAGAGAATAGGATCGTCTAGAGAAGATCAGTGGATATACGCTTTTCAAAGACTTCACGTAGATTGGCATAAAAGAATAGCAGCGTTGAAGGATGATATGGCCAGAGATTCTAGTCCTGATTTGTTTCGATGCTATTCAAATCCGGTGACTATTTTATTAAAATCTTGCATTTACCGCAGTTTATACACCTTACCTTGTCTTATTATTATGGTTGTTGTGCCTCCAGGTTACGATTTATTTTGAAGAGATGTTCAAGCTTACTCAAGTGTGTGAAACTCCTGCTGATACTTTGTTTCTATGTCGTCATAGTAAGTTATCTCATATTATCTATACCGTTCCATAGCATTTTCTGATTAAAGCATTGGTTAATTTTTTTTTATTTCAGAGGCTGCCATAACAAAAATAATATCGCTCTTTCGGGCAAGTCAATGTTTAGAGGAACTTTTGGAGGCATATGGAGAACTCGGCAGACTTGTCAGTATTTTCAGCGCGACTCCAGAGCCCAAAATTTTAGTTGGCTCAATATCTCCAATACTTTCGAAGTTCGACTTCCCTGGCTCTAAATTTAAAATAACACTGCCTGGAATACCATCCAATGTATCTATAATAAAAATCGACCAACATGCCCAAATTCTGGCTACGAAAACTCGACCGAAAAGATTAACATTTCGAGGGTCGGATGGTAAATCTTACTCGTACTTAGTCAAGGGTAATGAAAATCTAAACGTTGATACTGGAGTTATGCAGTTCATGAACTTGATGGAACATTTGGTACAGTGGCCTTCTAGGAGTTATTCTGTAACTCCTTTAGGTAAGACTGATTTTTTATAGGTATGATTTGACGACATGAATTTCCAAAGCCTCTCTCTCCTTTACAAGTATTTGTTTTTGTCAATTTTTACCAGGGAAAAAAGGCGGGTTGATCCAGTTAGTAACCAACACAACTCCATTGTTTCATTTGTACAAAAAGTATTTGCAAAAGAACGGGATTGACGAGAGAACTACCGATATATTCTGGTCACGAATGAACGCTTTAGGCTTTTCTGATCGATCAAACCATGCAGCGTTAAAGGAAGTTTTTGAGCAACTGCAGAAAGAAACGCCAGCAGATATTTTGTCCAAGTATGGGAATATACTCTTAAACGGAAAAGTGTTGATTTTGTCTCTGTACGATTTTAATTTTTCACGTTTTTAATTAATGTATGATTTTTTATAGAGAGTTATTGTTGACCGCTCGCAATCCCAAAGCTTGGTATAATTGCGTACAGACAATAACAACGGATTGTGCGATGGGTTCTGCAATTGGATTTGTCTTAGGAATAGGAGATCGTCACTTGGACAACATTCTTATTGATTTAAAATCCGGGTATTTTATTCACGTAGATTTTAGCTTGGTTTTCGGTAAAGGTGCTACATTGCGTGTTCCGGAGAAAGTTCCATTCCGTCTTACACAGAATATTTGCTCGGCACTAAAATATCCAGGGCAGTCGGTTAGTGCCTGTTATTTATAAACGTCCATTCCATTTGGTTTCTCATTGATACCTCTTGATACCTAATGGTTGGTTTTCTCTCCAGGGTTGTTTCAAATTATTGTTGGAGAAATTCATTTCGGCAATGCAGGACCACAAAGGAATAGCCATGTTTGGTGTAAAAAATGTAGCCGATGCTTATAGTATCAGTGATGATTTACCTATTTGTCCGTTACCAATTCTTAAAGCTGAACTCAATTCCGCTGCTTTTATTCTCAAAAGCCGGCAGAATAACATTACTCGACCGGGTGCTATTTTAAAGTAATTTTATTTTGATTCAATTAGTAGCTTGTAAACAGTAGTAAACAGTCAGTAGCTTGTATCCTTCTATTCACCATGCTTATAAATACTACTGGTTAATGCTGAACGTACGCTTGTTTCAAATTTTAGGGCTGATTTGCTGGATATGTGCAAGGAATTGAACGCCACTAAACAGGAGACAACCATATTGCAAGACAAGTTATCCGTATACACTGCCGATATAGAGAGCTTAACTGTAGCGTTAAGTATCATTAATGATTCGAAAACAGATATAGACAAACTTGCCATACTTCGAGAAAAATGTGATCATATCAGCCAACGAAAGCGATTTTTCAAGAACCTAAATGCATTCCGACAGAAACTATACGGGCTTTCCCAGCTGAATGTAATTCTAAAATTCCGATGTTTTACCTTTGTTTTACCAATTTTTACGAATTTTATAATGAATTATTATATACAGGAAGCATTAGCAATGCGCGAAGAGTTGCTCGTTCAAAGTCATCAAAAACATGAAATGCTTCATAAAATCAAGATAGATACAACTTTCATGGCAAGAAATAAGGGATGGCTTGACATCGTGTCTCACTTTCAAGTAGCGTTGGAATTAGCGGATGTTGCCCTTAATTTTTCTTGGGTTTCCCAGAGACATCCTATCAGCTGCCATCCCATTATTCGCGTTCTTGAAGCATTCAAGGATACGACAGAAACTAATCTTACAGTTGGCGATCTTATGGGATGCCATACTTCAATAACTGCGCAATCGGTTTGGACGCTTCTTCAACAAGATCTTACAAAAACTGAGGACCAAATAGTGAAATTGAGAAGTATACTCACAACGAATGGGTATTCATAATTAGACTTTATAACATTATAATAAAGTAGGAAATAGAATAATAGAATGGTAACTTATCAAAATGCATCCAAAGAATTTCAGATATTGAAAACGAAATAAAGAAGACCGAATTACAATGTGCTAGCACGGAGGAAACGTTGAGTCGGTATACCATGCTGTCACCCAACTGCTCTGGAACTTCGTCTGACATGGACGTGTTTCTGCGTTTCGCTGTACCTTATTTACAGTTGTCTTTAAGCGAATCCAACATACCTTACGGCTTTGTGGTGAAAATTCTACTGCTTGTTCAAAACGCTTCGAAGTTTAATTTGCCCTACGAAACGTACGGAGTTTTGGAAAGTCTTATCAACCTACATGTAAAAGCCCGTGATAACTTCAATTCATTCTTGGAAGGAAATTTCGATTCGATTCTTCGTGATGGATTGAAGGTAATATTTTCGTTTGGTTGTCTGAACAAATTGCAATTCCTTATACTACCAGCAAACAGATAGTCACATCTTAATTAGGAATTGTTTGTTATGAATACGTTATGATTTGTGTTTAGGCCATCATAACTGTGTCAGTTGTGTTAAAATCTCTGTCGGATAATCAATCTGAAGATGAATTTTCACGGGAAAAATTGACCGAAGACTGGAAAACTGCGGTGCTACAACTCCGATTAAACTTTGAAAACTTTAAGAACTGGCTTACTGGTGCCGATTTTGCTAGCTTTAACGTTGATTCTGATATTGTGACACTTCTTTTGTCTCCCATCAGTAATTTTACACTGCCATTGACACAAAAGTGTCAAAAAGAAATTTTTCGAACAGGGCAGAAATTGCTGACATCTTTTTGTCAGTATAGTGTGACATTACCTGCTGATGATCCATTGGCTGTATTGTTAGCTGAATTAAAATCGTTAGAAAATCGACTGAAATTTTTTAAAGACCTTCAGCATAGTCTGGATGGGTGCGAGTCAACAGCACTGTTTTTGGCTGCCGAAAAAGATCGTTTTGAATGGGCATTCCATCACTTTTTACCATCACAGAGTGTATCTGTTGAAAGTATGTTTGAAATTTTCCTATGTACGTAAATATAGTTAAAAAGTAATACCTAATTGAAATTTGTTTTGTAACTTAGAACAAAAGACTGTGTTGAACTCAATGTCTGGACTTCTAGAGAGCTTCAGTAATAAACTCCTTCAGATAAATATCACTGACGTCCTGAATGACTGCAATGATGTTAATGACCAGAATTTGCTTTCTCATATGTATGATTATATGAGATCAGTGTATAAGTTCGTTACTGCTGTTTGTACATTCGAATCGAGCAGGTTCAATGGCATGTTTGTCAAGGAATATAGTGAGGTAAGCAAACGTCATTCTTTTTGCTAAGTAGAAGTTCGTTAACAGATTTGAGTACCGACGATACTTGTGTTATTTTTTTGCAGTTTAAAACCCAACTGACGTGTTTGGCGGAAATTGGATCACCCTTAACACTTTGTGATTTCAATCCAGCGTTGAACTTTATTGCTTTAAACAGCGACGCAGTTAGTGGTAAAATGCAAGTTCTTCCTGGTTCTATTGACGATAGGACATGGGTAAACATGGTCGAAAAGTTAATCACTTCTCAAGTTCAAGCAGAGATGCAGAAGAAAAAGGTTGCCCTAGAAAATATTACAAAATCCGGGAAAAGTGATAAACTTATAGCCACTAGAATGTCCAGGATTGTGAATCGTTGGCGCAGAGTTTTGGCAAACCTCCACCCCACCTTAATGTTTATCTATAAATACGCAAAGCCCACACCATGCATAACAGTGTACAAGATGACAATTGATAACGACTGGACGCCTCGTGTTGCCCAGTTCTGGCTGTTCCTATCAGAGGAGAGGCAGTTGGAGGATCCAAATGTTTTACATGAAAACTTTGGTAAGGATTTTCTTGCTGCTACTGTACGTTCATGATGTAGAAACTGCTGACTTAACTTTACATAATCAAATAATTTTCTTGTACAAAGATTTCTCTGAACGGACTTTAAGAACCTTGGTAGAGATATTGGAGAGTGCTAGACCAATCAAAATCAACGATGAACTAATTGGACCCACGACTCTCACCTCATCAGCAGCCGATAGCTATATTAATTTTTCTGAAGAAAAAATAGATACATTTAATAGAACAGTATATGTAAGTTTATACTCCGAGTGTGTCAAATTCACAACTGAGTTGCGTTTTTTACAGCAATAAGTTAACTTGTTTTTATTACTGTTTAGGTGGACAGACTGATTGCAGATGCTACAAGAGGAGAGACTCTATCAAGAATGTACGAAGGGTGGAGTGCATGGGTGTAATCCAGATGCTGAAGGATGTGAATTCTTGTAAGTAAGCTGTCGATTTTTGTTGTTTTTATTTTTATTTTGCGTTAAATTTGGAAATCTTCCTCGTGAAGGTAAATTGCCAATAGAGAACTGTTGAAACTGTTTCACTACTAGGTACTTAAATTAAAACTGCTTTAATATATTTAGACTACTTCTTCGGTGGCGATTCAGGTGGAGTAACCTTGATCTCTTCAGATGCTGGAAGAGATCGAAAGTTCGGGAACTGTTCCCACGGACTTGATAAATCAAACTTACGAAATTCTTGCGCTAATTCTACTGGTTCAACAACCACTCGCTTCACTTCGTCATCGTATCGAACCTGAAGACAAAGAATTGTGTCATGAATTAAATTGAACTAGAACGTTACCCATTTGAGTTTAAGAGTAACAGTATTAAGTATTACCTCTACATAACCACTCAGAGGAAAATCTTTCCTGAAAGGATGTCCTTCAAATCCATAATCAGTTAAAATTCTTCGAAGGTCTGGATGATTGGCAAAGAAAACGCCGAACATATCCCAGATTTCTCTTTCATACCAATTGGCGGCTTTGAAAACATCATTACAAGAATCCAATGGAGACAACTCATCCGTGTAAGTTTTCACTCGAATACGTGAGTTATACCGTAACGACAGCAGATTGTACACAACCTACAACCAATTTATTTGACGTTATTAACTTGTTTAGAGCACTTGAAATATACATAAACAACAAAAGCTTACTTCAAAACGATATAGGCGAGCTGGAACATCCACACCAGCAATATCTACCAAACTCGCAAACTGACAAGCGTGATGGTCTTTGAGAAACGCTAAAACTGGGACGATTCCATCTGGCACAATCATGACTTCCAACTCATTTCCAGAGGTAATTTGCACTTTTTGAACATACTTCGGTAAACACTCAGCTACATAAGAACCAAACTCACTCAAAGTTTGTCTTTCCACAGGATTGATTTGACGGACGGTCGCTGAAATGCATACAAAATCCTCAGTTGGAAAAGTGCACATTCAAGTGGGTATTATCAACATATTATTCGGATATAACTACAATCTTACGCCTCGTTTCAGTAGTATTCGGGGGCGGTGTTCCAGTAGTCATAGTCCGAGATTGAAATTTCGCCTGCGGTAATGTAGCAGCAGACATCATTCCATTGAAACGTCCACCTACAAATTATTTTGAAACTATAATATTCCCTAGTGTCACTCAAACATCACGCCTCAGATTCAATTCCTTATATTATAGAGTCATTATCTACTGAGTTAGTCCTAAGAATAAAGTTGATCATTAGTTCAATGAGTGCATCTTAATGTTTATAATAATGAGTTGAGGTGTATTATGGTTGTATACTTAATTCTTCATTGTATACATATGTATATTATACTTCCTATCCAACAATCTGTTGGTAAACTTTAGATCCATGAGTATGTTATATTTTTAAAATACCTTGGGATTTTCTAATGTAATGAGGTATAAACTTCAAAAATATAACGTATCAGTGCCACAAAATGTAATAATTGCATACACTTTAAAGTAATTCATAAGCTTTTTCAAAGTAAACAATGTTCCTTAAGTTTGTCTACAATGCGTTTGTGTTGTTTTGCTTCTTGTCAATAAAATTATACTGTGCTTTACAATCTGGTTTTCCTTTTTTTTAGCAAATTAATAAACTTTCATTAGCCTTCTATTCATATTTATTATTTCAGTTTAAGCCTAATGAAAGTAGTTGTTGCAAATATTATTGTACGGAACTGATTTCAAGATTTAATTGACAATTACACTGTTTTTAAAGGTTTGGCCCGGCACTTACAAAAATAATTGTCAAATAAATTACAATTTGGATCAGCACAATACTTTAACTTCACCATAATCTCCTTACACTTTACCTCTTGCCAAGGGGAACGCTACGATCCTCCGAATAATATTGCTTGCCATTATCACGATCCGCTTGCAGACGGTTTGTTCACACAGCTGTAAATATTAAAAAATTACGCCTCTAAAAATCAAAATAATTCAACATCATTTAACAGAGAAATGACTGTAAGGCAGTAAGACTAATTAAGAAAGAATAAAATAAATGAACAAAAATAGTAGAGAAAGATTTCAGTACATGGATGGAAATTTACTTTCTACAAATTGCAAAAGGATATTAATTAAGTTTAAATGTTATAGCATAGCAAAATGATAAATTTCAAAATTAAATACCTATTTTCCAAGGAGGCGCTGCTTTCGTTAGCAGTGTTTCTCCAACTATACCGGGTAAAATTAGAAATGTTCCGCAATTAAACCGGAATTCTAGAAGGTCTTGCAAAATTGCAAAGTTAATTTGGATTTGATCGTCGGAAAATAAGATTCACCACACAGCAGTCCATTTGAAGATACGCTTACATACATAGTGAGGAAAAGCCATGGGCGTCAACGCTGCTGGGAGGCCATTGATTCTGTCACGGCGCGCCAGGTCCTAATCCTACTTCTTTATTCCTTGCACACTATCCACGCAAGCAAATAAATACAAAATAAATACAAAATAAATACAAAATAAATACAAAATAAATACAAAATAAATACAAAATAAATAC